>CABHPR010138786.1:29523-58291 GCA_902168415.1 Peromyscus melanophrys
TCTCTCTCTCTCTCTCTCTCTCTCTCTCTCTCTCTCTCTCTCTCTCTGTATGTATGTATGTGTGTGTGCTAATGAACTTGCCCATATATGTAGCTTGTGGAAGCCAGAGTCTGTGTTTGAATGTCTTTATTAATCACTTCACCTTATTTTTGAGATGAGGTCTTTAACTGGGTCTGGGGCTTCACTGTTCACCAATCCACTGAGGTCCACCTGTCCCTATCCTCCCAGTTTAGGGTGGCAGACTCATGCTATCATGCTGAAATAGTAGTAGGTATTGTATTAGAAGACATCCCCTTTGCCAAACAGACACCAGGAAAGAATATTCAAGGTGATGAGGAAAGGGCTACTCTATAATTTTATACTCTGCTAAACTATCACTCAAGAAAGAAAAATGAACATATTTGGATACAAAATCTTGTAAAAATTGTCTACCTCATGTCTGTGGTGAAAACGTTAATGGCCATGGCTGGACTAAAGGATCTACTTTAAACAACTATATTCCATTAAACTTGAATTTCTGCATGTGCATGGCCTACCAAAATTAAACCATAGTGAAGTAAATAATTTAAGTAGACTCAAAACCCAAGATATAGAAGCAATAGTTAAAATATCTCCCAACCAATAAAAGCACAGGGTAAGATAGATACAATTCAGAATTCTACAAGAAATTTAAGGAAAAACAAATGCCAATACTCTTCAAATTATTCCATAAAATAGACAAAGAAGGAACTTCCAAATACTTTTATTGATGCTAGTATTACCTGGAACTGAAATGAAAGATTAAAAAAAACCCCAGAAAATTAGAGGCCAATTTCTCTGATGAACATAGATACAAAAATTCTCAATAGAATACTTGCAATGCAAACTCAAAAGCATATTAAAAGGATTATCCACTGTGTAAATGTATTATGTGTATTCAGATGTGTGTGGGTTCAGCAATGTGTATGCATGTTGGGGAGGCAACAGGACATTTATTTTTCTGGATCATATTCTGCATTATAGATGGTGAGAGGGTTTCCTGAAGGCAGAGCTTGCCAGTTCAGTTGCTCTACCTAGCCAGCTTGCTCCAGGGGTCCTCTGTCTCTGCCTTGTAAGCACTAGAATTACATGAAGCTATGATTCCTACCCAGAATTCACATGGGTTCTAGGGATCAGCCCTACAGTCCTCACACTTGGGAGCAAGTACTTTATCTGCTAAGCCATCTCCCTAGCCCTTCTGGTTTGTTGCTTGTTTTTTATCACTTTTCTCCTTCTATGTATGAATTTACCATAACTTGGTCTCACTATGTGACTATTTTGTATTTACTGTCCTTATATATTCCTTATGAAAACCTATCTTCAAATCAGATTCCCATGCATAATGTCTTTTAGCACTGGTTGAAGTTATGTGCAGCAACCAGGAAAACTTTATCATCCGTACCGCCTGACCTGGCGTACAGTCAAGCTTGCAGAAACTGCACTGTTCTTAGAAGCTGATGTACCCAGGAAGTCCTGACATGACTAAAACACAAATCCAACAGAGCAAGAATCTCAGCCTAGCCTGAACCAGATGCTCACTCTGCCTCAGAGCTGTGAACACAGATCTGTGAGGCCTTGTGATTTTGTTGAGAGGCAAGAAGGGGGAGCTTTTGTGAGACACCCATCAGGATGCTGTGTGAGAGTGTCTACTCTAATCATGGATAACAGTGACTCCCTCAAACATAGATTGGGTAAAGGACATATTGTTTCTGTGATTAATGCTTTGGCCATAATAATGCAAAGCTCCACAGATTCCATTCCGTCGACTGCTGAGCCCAGGGCATGCAGAGAGGCATCCTGTACTGTCTTGGGAAGAAAGTAATGACAAGCATTTTGCAAAGAGCTCGGTCCAGGATTAACTCTCACTTCTGTGTGGCTACTGGGTGTGCAGCACAGGGCAGGTTACTAAATCATTCTGAAATGATGTTCCTTTCTGCGTTAGTTGAGGGAAGTAATGCTTTTTTCATCTGCTGTTGGGGAAAATGGGATGACATTTGGGAAGCACTGGGGATAATTTGTAGCATAAATTCATGCAGCTTTCCTTAACTTTCTTTCAGCCCTCTGAAAACTGTGACTAACATGGAAAGAATATATCTAAATAGGCCATGACACCAAAATCATGTGTTTATTAACAAATGAGTATTTAAATATAGAGACAATAGCCACCTCTCATACTTATTTTTTTCTGAAGTTTATTACACACATATATATGTGTGCATATATTTCTATCAGAGTTTCTCTGATAAGCTAGAAGACAAGTCTTTGGAATTCATGTATACTAGATACAAGTTTAATTGATGCATACTGCACAGATTTAATCTTTTTGGTCTAATTTTTCTTCAGCATTTTTAAATTGATATGAGAGTGAATATATCTTTTGAGTTTTTTTCTCCCGATGAGCCTTAAGGGTTTTATCCATAATTACATGCTAGAAAATTTAAAGAAATATAAAAATGGTTTAAGATAGGTGAGAAAAATCTTGATATTTATCTAGTAATAATGATACTACAATAATTCTACAGTACTTTATAGTGACATTAAAAGGCAAAACTGATTTATTCAAGTTTTTCCTCTTGTGTAGGTTTTGGAGCAAATGTTGCATCTCTCTGATGACTAGAAAAATCTGCCTATTATGAAGATAAGATAAAGGCATAAGGCGAGATGTTTTCCCCAGGTGTATTGAAAATGCAGACTGGCCAAACAATACCTGAGAAGAGAGAGTGGAAGGAAGACATTTCCTTTGGCCTCTTTATCACACCAGAAGACAATGATAAGGGGTGAAGTGGGATAGAAAGAACTGGGGAAAGGTAAATTGGAAGATCTGTGGACAACAGGCAATAAAGTAGAAGCAAGGATGATACACTTGAATGTCACCAATGCTCAAAATGTAGAGGAGAGGATGCTCTAGAAACTCACTGTTAAATCACTTTATCACACCATGCTGGTTGTTTAGGTCCTGATATTCTCTTAAAATATACCCAACAGCTCTTTCATAGTTGGACTCCATGTGCCAGGAAGGCTTACTTATATCACCTGGGGTACGTGCACTTGGAATTTTGTTGAGGTTCTTAAAAGTCCTGTTGTCATACTTACTATATCTTTGGTCTAGTGATTTACAGTATGTAAACAACTATCTGCTTTCCTTGATGCTTTTTTCCTATGCAATATTTTTTACTCTTGTACTGTTTTTATGCAATTGCAATAATGGTGAACTGCCACCCACATCACTTTGTAACCTGAATTCCTCAAAAGCCTTATTTCATGTTTATTCTAAATACAACTTCTCTGCAAACCTGTTCCAGTTAAATGGTGTAGAATGAGAGGGAATTAAACAAACACACTGACTATTCTGTGCCTTTCATTTAAAGGAAAAAGAAAACCCCTGCAAATGAACTTTGCTTTCCACAGGACTAGATCCATCTGCTCATTTAGGTGATTTTCACAATAAAGTCATATACCAGGCATTCCCAGCCCTTGTTACATTCTCAGTACGAGTTGCTTATTCATCAAGATCAACCAGTATTTACTCTACATTATTAGAAGTATATACTGGAGCAGTATATTCATAGACTTATTAACATACACTTATGTCCGTAAGGAAGATGGAAATCACAGAGAACTACACCTTACATAATGAGAAACCAAATCTTAGCTGGCTCTGGAAGATACAGGAGAACTCATGGCTCCTTGCTACTGTACTTTGCTGCCTCCTGACTCTTGTCTTTGTGACCTATGCCATCTGTGCCTTTCCACTATGCTTTGAGATCTTGTTAGTATCAGTGCTTAGGGTCAAAACCTAATCAATATTTGCTCATGACCTCTGAAATCTACAAGACCAGACTGTGGGGCATTTCTTATTTCCCTTCCCACTACCTTATAGAAAGTAACTGTATATCTTCACGTCTCTCCTGGGTATTCATCTTGATCTCTGTTTCCACAACACTCTCTTCACGGCACCCTTGACCTCAGCATTCCTTAAGCTGTAGATCAGGGGGTTCAGCATGGGGTTGAAAAGACTGTAAAACAGGGAAAGGATCTTCTGCTGTGTCTCGGGGTTCTGAGACTTGGGGGCCATGTACATGACGATGGCGCTGCCAAAGAAGAGCCCGACCACACAGAGGTGGGAGGAGCAGGTAGAGAAGGCCTTCTTGCGGCCCTCCCCTGACTGGATCTTCAGGATGGCAATCAGGATGCGTGTGTAGGAGACCAGCACCAAGCATAATGGTCCCACTAAGATGAACACAGAAGCAGCAAAAATGACAATTTGGTTGAGCATTGTGTCAGCACAGGCCAGCTTAAGGACAGACAGGATTTCACAGAAGAAGTGATTGATTTGATGGGGCCCACAGAAAGGCAACCTCAGGATGAGAATTACATGGACCAGGGCTAATAGGGAGCCACATGCCCAGGAAACAACAGCCATGATGGTACACACTTTCCAGCCCATGATGACAGAGTATTGCAAGGGGTGGCAGATGGCTACATACCGATCATAGGACATCATTACCAGGATGAGACACTCAGTGTGAGCAAAAGCCATGTATAAAAATGTCTGCATTATACATGGAGCAAAAGAAATAGTTTTTTTCTTATCAAGAAGGTTTGCCAACATCTTGGGGACATTGTTGGAAGCGTATGAAATATCGACGACAGCCAAATGGGAGAGAAAGAAGTACATGGGGGTGTGCAGTCTGGAGTCCAGCCAGATGAGTCCCAGAATGACTCCATTGCCCAGCAGGGTGAAAGTGTAGAACAAGGAGAAGAGGCCACAGAGAAGCATTTGCATCCTTGGGCTGAGTGGAAATCCCTGCAGGATGAACTCTGGGACCCATGTCTGGTTCTGTGTCATACCCTTGTGACAATCCCTGCGATGGTCACTGCTGTGGGCAGTGAAATGTGTGCTGAGGAGCAAAGGCAGATATGGATTAGCTGTTACATAAGTAGAAGGTTGGTTTATCTTGAACACCATGTATTATTTCAGTCAGCAATCACTTTCAGAACCATTATGTTAAATGGTTGAATCCATAGTAACAAAGAATGAAAATCCATTATAGGCAAGACATAGATATGATCACAAGATTTCATGCGATATTTCCATTTTTACATTTATATTTGATCACAAGATACACATTTTTACAATTATGGTGACAGCCAGAGTTTTTATTTTTCAGAATAACTAGCTATTTCATTTTTTGAGAAGAGATTGTAGCCACATATCATGTTTTTTGCTTTTTATTCAGTTTTCATGTTTTGCTTCTACATTTCCAACCAAAACTTTCTTACTTTATGAATTATGAAGAGTCCATTACACATGGACATGATTAAAGAGTAATTATGCAAATGAGTTAATTAAGAAGAGATTACAAATGAAATTACAGGGAGAGTTTTACTCTGTGTTTACTAGTCTTAATGCTTCAGCAAATAAAGCTTATATTAATGTCTGGTTTTGGTGTTATCCCCTAACTCTGGCTATTTACTTTGGAGACATAAGTAAAGAATGACATAGGTAACATGGCCAGGAGTGATTGTTCCTGTGACCATCAGTAGAAATTGTTCTCGAGATAGTGTTAAGGTAAGAGGTTATTTAAGCAAAGATTAAACAATGTGTTTTTCTTACTTTTACATCATCCTTCCCCTTTTCAAAGCTGCTTTTCCAAGATTCTGTGCCTGGAACAGTAACCTACATAATTTAGTACTTAATCCAGTGGGTGGATGGATGGATGGATGGGTGGATGGGTGATGGCATGAATGGAATTTGTATTGCATTAAGAGTAACATGAAAAGCATATGAATCAAGTTTTTTCAACTTCCTCACTCTCTAGTTTCCAACCCACCACAAATATGGGTATAAGAGCTGTAGACATGAAAAAAAAAGTTCCATAAAAATATAGAAAAACTAAATGATCAAGGGGTCACTCCCAATGTGCAGTTTATGACTCAGTGTCTGAAAATGCCAACTCCACCTTAAGCACAGAACACTCGGAATTTGACTCCCTGATTCCCAGTCCATGTGCTGATTTCTGAAGCCTTTCTTTCCTTCAGACCCACTTTCACTAAATGGCTGCACTTTGCCAAAGATCTTTTACTCACTGTGGTACCAGAATTGGTCTTGTTTCAGAAAGGTGATCACATTTGTAGAAAGTGCACCGAGAGCAGAGGAGATGTAAAGGTCAGGCGTGAGAGTCTTACTTTTTCTAGTGGTTTCTGCAGAAAGACTTCTCACATATAAGAATTCTCACAGTTCTCTTGATGAGAACTGATGAAGAGTCTGGGGCCTGCAGGGTGGTGAGATCACCTGCAAGGTAGGTTTTATGGTGAGCTCATCTTTACCAAGCCATCCCTGATTATCTCTAAGTGTCCCTGAAGGGACAATGAGTCACAAAGCTCATATTTAATGTCTATCAGGAGAACAGAGTGCTGATTATCATTCTGTCTTCACTTCTATGGGCTTTGGGGATGGATGTTTAGAGGAAAGAGCTGGCAGGTGATGATGTAATACCCAACTGTGTCAATACATAGTAACTTCTTCCAGTAAGAGGAACATACATAATCTTGGGACTATGCTACAGATTACACTCCCAAATTTTCTGAATTGTGATGAATTCATGAGTCCTTGTCTTGCCTCATAACGAGTCAAGTAGGGCTTGCAAAAGGCAGAACATGCATTATCTTTATGCTTACTCCCAAGATAATTCCAAAAGGAGTTTTGGTAAATGCTGGGGGATGTCTTTCTGTCCGCTGTGAATATATGTTGTTCCCATTGGTTAATAAATAAACTGCTTTGGCCTAATAGCAAGGCAGCTTAGACATAGGCAGGAAATCCAAGGAGAGAGACAGGAAAGAGAAAGGCGGGATCTGGAGAGATGCCCGCCGCCACCTAAGAAACATGTCAGCAGACTGGTAAGCCACGGAACACATGGCAAAACATAGATTAATAGAAATGGGTTAAGTTATAAGATCTAGCTAGCAAGAAGCCTGCAATAGGCCATACAGTTTGTAAATAATACCAAGCCTCTGAGTGATTATTTTATAAGTAGCTGTAGACTGTGGGGCCAGACAGGACCAGAGGAACTCGGAAACTTGGGAGCAGAGAACCTTCTGGCTACAGGTAGATAAGAAAAAACAAAAAACAAAAACAAAAACAAAAAAACGTTTACTGACCATCTCACACTGTGATATATATACCCTCAGGCCATTCCATATGTTTGACTTGGGTACAAGATGTAGGAAGAAAGGAAAGACAGAAGCCAAAGTACAGTTGGCCTGGAGATATTATGGCTCAGTTCCCTGGCATTGAGAAGATGGAATGTGTCTGACCCCCATCATTCTGATAATATGACCATGACAGGCAGTGATATGCAGTGAAATTGGTGGTCAATAATGCCTCAGACTGAGAGAGGCTTGTATCCACATTCATAAAATATAAATGGAGGATCCTTTAATGTTTTCTGATTCTCTTTTATGTGTATCCGAAGTGTATGTGTGTGTGTTGTTTAGGTGAAATTTTGTAGAGAAATAACCAAGATCCACTAATCAGAATAAGATTCATTCTTTAGTAGACAGAGATTCATGCTGTTAATCTGTGAACCACATGGTCTAATAAAAACAAGGAAGTGGAGGAACTATGTCTGCCATTTTACGTATCAGCAAATGAAGAACATAGTTAAAGGTCAGGCTTTAAGAAAGGTGTGCATTTGAACATGATGGATGTGATGTGCTTATGGAATATACATAAGAGTTTGTAAAACAAGGAATTAGCTGCACTGTTTTAGAGTTCATTAGCGATACCTGGGTAAAAGATATATATTTAAGAAATGTCTGGTTGTTAAGGCCTTGGCAACAAATAGTATAAATTAAAGATGACAGTGAGCAGAAGGGAAGAGCATGAAGATCATGGTAGTATAACTAGGGCTAAGAGATGTGAAGTAAAGTGATCACTTCAGCCATGAACACTTTTGATGCCTTTTCAGAAACAAGAACTTTTTTTCATGGGCAAAGATACATTGTGGTTAATTGTTATTTTAATTTTATAAATTTATTATAAAAAACTTACAAATAAAGATATTTCACACTGAAATTAACCAGACCCAAAGTCTATACATCTCAAAAAACTTTTATACAGTAAGAATGTTAGTATAGCCATTTTGAAGCTGTGGGGTTTCACACTGGATTTTACACCTTCACAATATAATCTATATAAATATAAATAAGGAACGTTATAATAAATGTAAAATAAAACTGGAATTACTAGAAATCATCACTGTTCCCAGGAAAGAAAATACAACATATCCCATTTTCATTGACCTGTACAGAGTGTTTTATTTAGCAATAAGTAATCTTACTTTCTAAAGAGCCTGTCATTAGCCTGTCAATTAAAATTTCAATACACCTTTGCAACAACAAGTGGATAAGTGGGTAATCAGTGACTGCAGAAGTAAGGTTACTGACAGTTCTCTCCGGCAGAAATCAACCATGTTAGACTAGAGAGAGCTGCTAGCACTACCCCAGAAGCACATCTCACACTCTGGCCACTCAAACATTCTTACTTTCTCAACACATTCAGAATGGGCTGGTGACAAGGAAAGTCATGGGACTTTACACTTCATGTCTCCTCCAATTATGGGACCAAAGTTCCTTCAACCTTTTACATCTTACAGGGTCACAGTAGACTCAAAGGAAAAGAAAAGAAATAACACATCTTCAAACACAGAAAGATCAGTGTTATATACCCTAGGAATTAAAGGGTATTAATAAACATGATTCCCAAAGATGAAATGCATATCTGTGAATTTCTTGGTTTCTTTTTTGAAAACCATTAGATTCTCCCATAACCCCTGCTTCCACTATCTTTTCATTGCTAAGCACTTGGTGGGGTTTATATTCAATATAGGAGTGTTTCCCAAAGCATGGTCCAAAGACAGTGTTTTATTTTTGAATGAGTCAAAAAAACATTGCAAAATTTAAAGTTTAGTGGAAATATACATACATACATACATACACACACACACATACATATATATATATATATATATATATATATATATATATATATATATATAACACAAATTTTATACATAGGAAGAACCACAGAGACCATTTCATCCAAGGCTGTCACATTCACCATAAGTATTCTAGAGCTAGATGAGGTGAGGATTCTTCAAGACCAAGAGCAGATTTAAAATAATTTAGGCATCTCAAACCTGCTGGAGTCAACAAGAGGTGCTTAGTTTTCCTCTGAGTTTTTTCCCTGTCATGTTGTTCTTTACTTTTCCTAAAATACTTTGTTTTTTGAGACAGGGTCTTACCCTGTAGCGCTGGCTGCCTCAGAATCATGCAATTTTCCTACCTTAGCCTTCCAAGTGCTGTGATTACAGATGTAAACTGCTGTACCCACAAAAACACAGTTTTTAAAAAGCATATATTTCATGAAAGTATAAAAAGTTACTAATATTTGATATCCTTGATACATTCTCAATTTGTTACTATATCAAGCCTAAGCATGATTTATTCATTGACTTTTTTATTTAGTAACACACTACTTGTGGAATTTTGGACAAGGACACAGTCGCTGCCCAGAAAGGAACTTCTAGCAGAAGAGGCGAAGAAGCAATGCAAAGGAACTGTGATTTCATTTTGTGACATGTGCTGCTTTGCTAGATAACGGTAGTGTCATTGGCAACAAGAACACAAGAGAACATTAAGCCGTAACACACTCCTGGCATTAAGGGCAAGAGAATGTAAGACCTGGAGGCTGGGAAAAGCTGAGCACTATGAGGCACATCATTTGGGTCCATTGTCTTTTTGTCACACTGACCAGAGAGAACAAACAAGGATGTGGTTAAGAAGCAGCGGGACAAGGGAACCTTGTGTCTTCAAATACCTTGAAGGGAAATTAGAGTTTACATTGTTGAAAATTGGGCATCAAAGGTTTCAAGAGATAAAAAATGTTTTGTATTGTTCATGGAAAATTTATTTTTAAAGATTTATTTATAATTTTTATTTTATGTGTGTGTGTGTATGTGTGTGTGTGTACATGTACATGCTCATGCACATGTAATGCACGCACATGATAGCCCTAAGTGTGCAGTAGTGGCATGGTAACCAACAGCTCTCTAATTGGACTTAAGACCTGCTCAACAAGAGGGAAATCATGTTGGTACTGGAAATCTAGCTGACTGTCCTGGGCCAGTGAAGTCATAAGTCTTGGAGGAGAACCTACAGCTATCACTGTACTAAACCAGCATAATCTCTAACCACACTAAATATTTGTCCTAATACCCACAAATAAGTGTAATTCTCTCCCTTAATAAAGGAAACTTCTTTTTGCAACAGATAGAGACCATTACAGAAAACCATAACCAATCAAAATGAAGAGTTGGGGAGCCCAGTCCCAACTGATACATCTACAACACAACTCGCACACCTAAGGTTCAGGGATCACTGAAGAGGGGACAGAAAGACTGTAAGATCCAGAGATCAGGGAGCTTGCTGTGAGATTATGTCTCCCAGAAATGTCAGCAGCTACATCAGGAAGTCTCACAAACATGACTGCCTAAACATGATGTGAACAATGAGGACGTCAATAGACATTCTAATGTGAGAGGGAGGATGCTCAGGTGGCTTCAGTCTAAGAAAAAGAACTACAGGCAACTAAGGAATGCTGATAGAAGGAGAAATAGTCTTTTTCAGGGAAGAGTACACCAATTGGTTGTTCCATACCAATGGTGAGCCCTAAAAACATATTCATATGAGTAACATTATACAGACTAAGCAGGTTGTGTTTATATATTTAGGATTACATATATACACATATATGAGTGTATAATGAATACATAAAAACATATATTCCTAGATATATAATATAGGAACATATATAACACATAGGAATATACACAAATATATGTAACAAAGAAAAAAGAGGTGATGAATTTGAAAGTAAGGGGTTTGAGTACATGGGAGAGTTTGGAGGGAGTAAAAGGAAGGGGTAAATGCTGTAATTATATTTTAATCTCAAAACACTATTTTAAAAGGTATTTGGCTGTATAGCAAACTTGCTGTCTTTGCTCTGATAGCTGATGTCATCGAACAGCAGGACTGTGAGGCACTCAGATACTGCGATTCCTTGCCTTAAGCCCCATCTTTCCTGTCTTCTAACTCCTAATATCTTCACTCTCTCCGACATTTGCTGTGTTTGAGAACTGCAGGTTGAACCCAGGGCCTCCTGCTTGCTGGTCCAGCACTCCAGGTGTAAGCTGTATCCTCGGCTCCTCTCACTTCTCCATTTCTCTCTCTCTTCCCTTCTTTCTTTTTTCTTGTCTTATCTCCCTTCTTTCCTTCTGGTCTTCTAGTCCTCCTGTCACGGTCTCTTTGCTTCTGTGCTCTCTCTGCCCTTTCCCCTCAACAGGGTATCTTCTCTCTCCAGACTCTACATTGTGTCCAGGCATGGTTTGATTGTAAGTTAACAAAGAATTTCAGAAAAAAGAGTTTTGATAACAAGGTTAAAAATAGCAAAGACAGATGAATAAAAAAACAAATGAATAAAACAGAACAAGAAAGTTTCAAAACTATTATTTTGAAGCACCAGTGTTAGCTAATTCACAGTCCCCCTTGATTCTCTGCCTTCCCCATCCTGGAAAAGTGGGACGAGTGTGATGGCTAAGTCAGAGTCTGGTAACATAGCTCTCCATCCCTATCCAAGATGCTTCACTTTAAGGAAACATCATATTAATTTTAATTCATTCTTCCTCCTTTCTCGACAAATAGCTATCAGGTTGATCTTTAGTAATTAAATAATTGCTTTTCCCTAAAAGTCTAACAGCAAATTCCTTGTAAGTGAGCAACATTTTCATTGTATAGTGGACACAATCTGATATTATGGCTATTGTTAGTCTCAGAGCAGCCAGGAGACTTTTTTTTTCCTCAATAACAACTTGTATTATTCTATAAAACACTTGACACATCTGCACATTCATCAAAGAGTCATTGATCAAACAAGTAAAAACAACTTCATCTTTAATAACTAGAATAAGGATAAGGCAAAGAAAAATCCAGGAGTGTGGAAAGCAAATGTGAGTTTTCTTCTTCAGCTGCCCAGATTAAGGTCTAGGTGAGATCCACATGATTTAACGGTGTCTGGTATGGAAATGTCCTCACACAGAATCTTAAATTGCCTCAAAGGCTCAAGGTTCTGAGATACCTCACCTTGGTCATGTAGTGAAAATCAGATATCTGAGACGTGCCTGCTCAATCCCCATCATTTGAGCTAGAACAAGAAAGATGCATTGTCTATTTCAGTGAAATGCTGAGTTGCCAGGGATAAATTCTTTTGGCATATACCAGAAAGTTCTGGTTTAAACTTGTATATTTTCCTCAGTGTATACTCTGTGTAGATGCATGTTTTGCTGCTTCCTGAATATAAAACCCTTTACCTGAGTTCATGTTTATTTCTGGAAAGATAATTGTAACAGAAACGTAGGTCCAGTGTTTAGAGTCTGCCAGGAACTGGGCTGGAAAACTTTGAGATGAGTTCTATGCAACAATTGTAAACCATATACTCAAAATGGAATGACTGCATATAAATCAGAAAGTTATGGACCCAAGAGATTAAAGAAATCTCAAACCTTAAACTTGGATATGAGTCACTCTAAATCCCATGCCTTTAACTACCACCTTGTTCTTTGTCTGGCATGCTGCACTGTGGGAGCCTCAGAGACATGTTAGTGTACAAGCCATATGGCCAGACACTCTGCTGTCTGCTCAGCTTAAATAACCCTTATGTTTATTACACAGAACATCTTGTAAAGTGCTTCAGCATACATGCTTGTGGTAGAAAAAAAAGGAAATCATCACTCAGAACTAAATTTGTTAACTTTATGGATTTCAACAATAGTATTCATACTGTGTATAACATTTCCTATGATGTTTACCACTTACCATAATGATCTAGTAATCTACCAATGCATATAGATACAATAATATCTCACTTTGGGAACAAAACATAATTAACTGAATTATTTCTTAGATAGTTAAATTTTTCCATGTAATAAACAATAACACTTATTGTGAACAAAGATTGTTCTTGTACCTTGGCTTAACTCTTTAATTTTCAGATTGGTACTAATTGAGTAAAATTAGAAACACATGCATATTCATAACTCGAGTAGGTAGAGGTAGTGATGATGAGTCTTATTTTGCTGTTTATTATTTGTATGACTTTGGATAAACATGTAATATGTCTGAATCATTTCTTCATCTGCATATTGAGTACAATACCAGCCAATACTGGGAGTCCTAGTTGGAGCAAGATGGAAGGATAAATAGACAATTACTACACCACATTATAAAATTATACTTCCAAAAGGCTGATTTAGTTTGCCTTTCAATTTTTAAAATAATTTTTATTTTATGTATATGAATGCTTGCCTGCATGAATGTGTGTGTACCCTGTGCATGCCTGTTGCCTGCTGGAACTGGAGTTACAGGTGGCTATGAATCACCAAGCGAATGCAGGGAACTGAACTCAGGTCATCTATAAAAGCAACGAGTGCTTTTGACTGACTGGTCCAGCCTCTGCTTTTCAATCTTAGGGCTTCCTTAGTGTCCCTTTGCTTGTACAGTTCTGTGTATATGTCAATTCCTGTATTTTCTTTAGTAATTTTAGAGTTTAAAAATATATATCCGAATCCTAGCAAGAGTGAATATAGTTTTGTGTTATCGTTGAGCACTGGATTTTCATCTTTCTTGAATAGCTTGTCTACATCCCTTGTTCATTTAACTCACCTGTCTGCCTATAGTGCATATCCTAGGGCCTAGCAGATAACAAGGGCTGAATGCTTGCTGGATGAGTGGTTGACTGAAAGAAGAGTAGGGAGTAGGGAAGGAGGAAACAAGAGAATGAGGGAAGGAGAAAATAAATATTGGTCAAGCATTATGCATTAATTATTAATTTACTTCTGTTATTATTTTTTAAAAATTAAAAATATTTATTTCTTCCTATTTTATATGTGTGGTTGTTTTGCCTGCATGTATGTCTGTGTGTGTGCCTAGGGTCTATAGTGTCTGTGGAGGTCAGAAAAGGGCATCCAGTCCCCATGAGCTGGCATTGCAAATGCTTGTGAGCTGCCATGTGGATGCTGAGAACAGGAGAATCCTCTGTAAGAACAACGTATTCTTAATAGAGGACCCTTCTCTCTAGCCCCACTCATGTTATTTTTATCAAGGTTATAGATGCTGTGTTTTCACTTACTATAAATAAAATTTCCAATTAATGTTTGAGTTTTTAATCACAAAAGCTTTGTAATTTCTTTAGTTGTTTCATTATTTTTACACTTTATAAACTCACCCAGCCATATTATATGTTCAATATTTCTTTTGTTTTTAGCTGAAAATAAATTAAGCCAATCTAATTAAAATTTTACTTAAAAAAATTAGTTCACGTGAAGAATTGTAGCGTTATTAAGCCCATGGCATCCAAACATTTGCTTATGGGCAAAAACAGTTTTGAAAAGCTTAAAACTTCAGTTCATAATTTCAAATTGAGATTTAAAAAATTTAGTGTAAATTGTAGAAGATGATTTTGCTTTAAAGATGAATTTCTTTTTTCACAATTCTGCTAAAAATCAGCCTATTTTAAGCAGTTTACAGAAAAATTAGCAAAACCGCTACCCAATCCTCCCAGATCTTCTTCAAGCCCCTCCTGACATGTACACCATCTCTTCCGCTGTCCTCTTCTGAACTATTTAAAAGCAAGTAGCAGATAAGTTTCCTCATCACCACCCAATACTCCAATACAAATCTCATGACTAAAGACTCAGTCTCACATAGCTGCCACTTAATGCACTCAGCTATGGAGAAAACATTTCTGAAACAATTGTCTCGTATACAGAGACTGTGGGAATTCTCCAGCTTCCAGCACGTGTTCTTTAACTTTCTGCTCCAGGATGCTACCCAGGATCTTGCATTATTTATCTGTTTTTCATCTTCTTCTAGTCACTTAATCTTTCCCTGACGTTCACATCCTCAATAATTTTAAAGATTATGGACCTTGTGTTCTGTAATGTGTGCCTCTGTCTGATCCAAAGAGTTGCTTGGCAAGAGCATCTAAGAAACAGTTCTGGGCTATCGTCTGTACATCAGTATACATAGGTATCGAACCACCTACTCCTGGCAACATTTTAACTTCAATAATACTTTGCTGCCAGGCTTCCTCACCATTAAGCTTCATGTTCTCTTTGTGATTCATTAGGGTTTGTTATAGATGTTTTCATACTATGCAGACATTTTGATTCCCATCAGAACTTTATCCCAAGGTTTAACTCAACTTGTAGATCCTTCACAAACAACACCACTGTAAAGTTGCCAAATGACACACTTTCATTTCCACAGTTGCTTTGCATTTATGATCATCATTCCTGTTAGAAGGAGCTTTTTACATATCAACTGTTTTATATTCATTTAGATCAGCACGGACTCAGGAATGTTTGTGTGTTGCCATCGTTTCCTTCCTCCCTCTCCTTTCCCAACCTCTACCCTTCCTCCTATTTTCTTCTCCTTCCTTCCTCTTGTATCATCTCTCTGTTTCTTCACAGGGTCTCATGGGACCCAGACTGGTGTCAAACTTGTGATATACTTGAGACTGGCCTTGAACTTCTGGTCCTCGTCTCTCCATCTCTCAAATACTATGATTTTGGAGAGAGTGAGAGTCCCTTCTAGGCAGCATCTGTTCCCTCCAACACACTCCATCATTCTTGGAGAAGTTTCTTGTTTTTCTGGCATGAATAACATCATATAAATGGCACCTTGTACATTCTTATTCTGGGATGAGCCACTTATTCAAGGAGTCCTGTTCCTTTGTGTAAGAACTGCTTACACATCATGATCTGGATCTCAGTATGCTCAATGAAAACAGGGAACCAGTTCTTCTGGAGTAACACAGTTGCATACTTGTACACATATCCACAACTATTTTTATATGTATACATTTAAAAAAACATAGATTCCCCAAATACCATTAAGAAAGTGAAAAGGGGTCTGTTGTCAAGCTTGATGACCCAAGTTTGATCACTGGGACCTATATGGTAGAGAGGTCCAATGTCCTGGAAGTTGCCCTCTGACTTCTACATATGTTCTGTGGTACGTGCTCCCCTTCCTAGCCAAATAAATAAATAAATGTATAAATTATTTTGAAAGAAAATTTTATGTTCTTCTTAAAGCAGAGAATATTGATTGTCTTTTTTGAGGTTAAAAAAAAACCCAAACTACCATATTCAATAAAATATTCATTAGTCATAAATATGTATAATATACTGTATAAGTACTGTGCGCTAACTGATGGCACCATTGAAGCAGCCTCATTACACATTATAGTTCTGACAAAGGACCTCTATCTAATGAAACTGTATAATTTAATAAGAATATAAATGACTTAATTTAAAGTAGGTAAATGTTCTAAGCTGATACCTGGCAGAAGAAAACATGACACAGTTAAGAAGCATAGGGAAGGACATTCAACACCCTGGGGTGTCAGGGAATTGCAAATTAAAGCATGGGAGTTCTACAACAGCTTATTATAATGCTAAAAATAACCTACCCAACTGAGATAAGGAAGTGAAACTCCCTGTGTGCAGTTAGTAGGCAGGAACTGTGCTTGTATAAGGATGGCCTGCGGGGCAGGGCCTTAAAGGCTTGGCTCTAAGTGTGGCTATATTGAAGGTATTGAAACCTTTGAATGCTGGTGCCTAAGGGAAGTCTTTAGGTTATTGGAGTCATATCCTTGGATGACATGGACCACAGGCTCCTCCCCACTCTCCTGCTCTTGTTTCCTGGTCATGAAGCACATGGTTTTGCTCCACCATGCAATTCTGCTGTGATGTGCTGTGCTGCCACAGGCCCAGAAGGAACAAGGCAAGCCAGTCAGAGACTAAAATTTCCACATACACGACTTAAAATAAACCTTAATATTTTAAAAAGATTTAAAAAAGTGTCTGTGTGTCTGTATACATTACATGTATGTGCACTGCATGTGTGTGGATGCCCTAAGGGCCAGAGAAGAGATCTGATCCACCTGAGCTGAAGTTACAGGTGATTACAAGCTATCTGATGTGGATGCTGGGGACTGAACCCGGGTCCTCTGTAAGAGCAGTAAACTGAACCATTGAGCCCTATCTCCGTCCCCCAGATCTTTAATATTTATAAGTTGATTATTTCAGTTATTTGTCATGGTGATGGAAAGCTAATTAAGACAGTATAAAGTAGGGTAACAATATTCAATGTCTAGTAAGATATTTACTCACTCATGACCCAGAAATCTCACTAGGTGGAACAGCAAATGAACACTTCTGAACATTTACCAGGGACCAAACGCTTATGTCTGCACAAAGACATGTGCTGAAATGTTCACAGCTGCTCTTAAAAATCAAGAAACTTTAATGATAGTATTCAATCATGTTGCTACTGAAAGGACATTTGGTTAAATTTAATATAATTATATATACAATGAACTGGGATCAAATTCTGAACTCCTCCTACTCCTACAAATATTTCCCTCCAACTTTCATGCCCCACCCCACTTTGATCCATTGTTTAATTAGGATTGCTTTTATAAGCATGGGCAGGGGTTTATTTCTAGAGCATACAGAAAGAATCAACTTCAGAAAGTTGTCCTCTGGCCTCCACACAGGAGCCATGGTGCTCAAGTGCCCTCTCTCCCCATAAATAAATAAATAAATAAATAAATAAATAAATAAATAAATAAATAATAAATAAATAAATAAATAAATAAATAAATAAATACATAAAATATAAATACATTTTTGTTTTGTTTTGTTTTAAAGTCGCATCAATTGGCCACAGGGACGAAAATTTCATTCTACAAAGCTTGAATTAAATGTTTTCCATCGTGAGGTAACTAATCAATTCAATCACATTTCTTAATTGTTTTTTAGGGAGAGAGGTTTAAATACACTTTCTTTGAGTCTTGATGTTCTAGGGGTTAAGGATCAGCCAACATTGGGTTAAGTGAAGCCACGGGCAGCCTGTTTCTGGGCACAGGATCTGTAAGACACAACACATGAGACCTATTGAAGACCCGGTCCGTAATGTAGAGCCTCCTGATGCTAACTGGACACACCTGAGTGGCCCCGAGCCTGCACCGCAATCAAAACACTAATTGGGAAAGCCTTTCCTGTAAAGAGCCCATTAAAGCCTGTGGTTCCCTGTCTGCCTTCTGTCCCTTTCTGACATTCTGAGGCTGTGACTGGATCCAGGGGTTTTCCAGTTGAAAGGACACGTGCCTCTGAGCCTACCCAACTTCAGGGGGGTTCTCAGAAGTTTCCAAACCTTGGCTCGCCTGGATCTCCTGCCCCTTTCTGGCTCAGGAGCCCTTTAGAGAACTCATTATAGACACACAGCTGGAAAGCTGCCTCTGGCATCTTGGCAAAGATGAAACGGAAAAAAAAAAAAAAACTTTTTAATTGATCTCCAAGGAATAGAAAGAAGCCACGGCAAGATTTAAGAAGTGTCAGAAAAAGTATCTCCTTGTGGGGTTCATTAAAACTTTGCCACTATTAATTACAAAAGCAGTACTCCCCAGGCATCTTCTCAGGAGACCAGGGGGCCTTAGCCTTAGGGTAAAGTCTGGGTTACTCAGCTAAGCGCACTAGAGTAAGCGGTTACCCTCTCAGGGAGACTGGCGATCCCAGCCTCTTATTAATGAATGAAACTCTTCCCATTCACACACACATTTATGTAAAGAATAATAAATTAAATACATCTCCATACACTTTAATCACTGTACAAAGAGATTTATATGCCTTCTTAGCTTGTCTAAAGTGGGATGGAAGGGACTATGAGCAGGTGTGAAGAACATGCCTGCCTTCAAGCTGGGCTTCCAGCAGAAAACTAAAGGCGGCTTGGGATCAATTGTAAATACAAGAACTGTTGCTGGAGTTATGAAATTTGCCTGTACTTGCTTTTCCTTTGTGAACAGGGAGATAGTGGACACTCACTTTTCTGTGTTCTTTTGATGTTAATAAAAATGTATATAAAGAATATTAAGCTAGAATTTACTCGTTAAACTATTCCACATTTAACATCTCATGCTCCTAGCCTATGTCTATTTCAGCTGCTATTAACCTCAGGTCCAACTCTATCCTTCCCTTGACATGTGTTCCACTTTGGCACCCTTGATGATTTGCTAATATAATAGAATCTATTTGAACAGGCAGATACTGAATTGGTACCAATTTGCCCAGGCCCCTCTGTGAGCCTTTACCACAGACCATGGTACAGGACATGTTTGGGATTAACATGTCACAGAGTGTGTAAAGGTCCTCCGAGAAGCAGGAGCCATAAGATCATATGTACAAGAGAGTGATTGTGGGGATATCATGAGGGGAAAGGGGGGGAATCTGGAGAAGGCTCAAAGCCATAGGGCAGCACAGCCCCTTTTTGCTCTTACTGTTTACTCTCACAATAAAGAAGGAAGGGTAGAGAATGAGGTAATATGGAATATGCAGAAAAGAACACCACCCCATAAATGTAAAAAGAAAAAACAGAAATGGAAAGCCATAATTTACCAGCTTTCTTAATGACAGATTCCAGTAGGCAAGGATATAAGGAGACAGGACCTCACTATGGCCTTGAAGACTCATACTTCCATGCTGTGGAAGCTTAATTACTAAGGCAGGGAGATGTCTATGCCTTAATTACTCTTAATTACTAAGTCAGGGAGATTTCCTTTTCCATTGAGAAATCCAGTGGGAGCCACAAACCAAAACACCAAACTTTATGTTACCAACCATGGGACATTGACATCGTATGCCTGCCGGTCCACTGGGGAGGACCATAGCGTGGCCTGGGTAGAGTTCTCACCTCACAAAAGCCAAGTTATATCTCAATCTAAAATAGGAGGTAACCAAACTCCAAGACAGTCTACATAACAAACAGCCTGGAGCCTCCAAAGAATGTCAACAGTGTAACAGACAAAGGACGAGAGGAACCTTCCAGAGGAAATGAGACTAAATAAATACAAAGATAATCGAGGAAAGTAATCTTGACTAGATGCTGAATTTAAAAGTAATCCCAAACATCCCTTTTCAGATGATATTGTTTCATCAATATTTAATTTCATGCATGTGATTTGTATTCGTTTATTGTGTTTAGTATTTGTTCTTATGAAATATTGCTTACATTATTCAGAGATGAAGAGAGGAATGTATTACATATATTTTACTGGGTTTTGCAATGTCTAAATTATATTTTTCTAAGTTTCATTTATGATTATAAGGTGTGTGTCTCTGTGTGTGTGTGTGTGTGTATCTGCGTGTGTGGTGTGTCTGTGTGTCTGTGTCTAGCCATCATGAGAAAGCAACAGAAATAAATGACAAGTAGAAACTATGTCAAAGTGTTAATAATAAGAACTAGTAAACATAGGAGAATGAGATATAACTATGCATATATTAATCTTTACAAAATTCTATAATAATAAAAATTTAGAAAAAATAAATTAATCCACTGTGACTCACAGTCTGCTCAGTTTAAGAAAAGATAGGAACTGTTCCAAATGATAAAATACTAAATAATTTTCCCTTAGGAACAGGAAGAATGTGAAGATACTTTCACTATTTAAATTCAGTATTGTATGGATGACACAGGAAGTACAGTAGAACACAAGGAAGAAACAGAGATATTTAGGTTGGAAATGAAAAGGAAGGCTGTCTGTACCTCAAGTACCATGATTGTGGTCTGGGCACACTGGATAAGTTACAGAGTTAAGGCTTTGTCTTCTCCCTGTTTTAAGTGGGGATCATTTGCTTCTTTGGACATTTGAAGATGTTCCCATTTGCACCTATTTTTATGAGATGTTTTATCACAGGTGAACCTAAAGAATATTTCTCTATCAGGATGGTCAGATAATTTTTACTCTCTTGTTGGTAATAGGTTTAATTATATTAACAGAAGCTAAGACACCTTCTTTTTCTAGGATTAAGTCCATTCAAGAATGAGTAGAGGGTCCATGGCATGAACTTTCCATATGATCTGTAGTCTAGAAGTGTGATCTGTGTTTTTAAATTTTCATTAATTTAATTTAATTTTCATAACTAACATAATTAAAAAATTATGTTGATGTTTATGATCTGACTTCTTTCTTTGTGTGTATCTCTGTGTGTGCAGCTGTGTACACCCACGGGTGTTTGTTCAGGGGCCAGAGGAGGACATTGGATATCTTCTGTTGTGACTTTACACTTTATAACCTTGAGACAGGGTCTCTTTCTGAACCCAAATCTCACTGTTACAGCTAGACTGACTGGCCCAAGAAGTGGCTGGATCCACCTGTCTGCCCCCTCGAATACTGGAGTTAACGTACATGTAGACACACCCAGCTTTTTACATGAGTGCTGGGGATTTGAACTCATATCTTTCTGCTTTCACAAAAAACATCCACCGAGCCACTTCCCCAACTCTCCTTCTGCCTTCCTGAATACTGTCAAGTCGGGACACTTGCCTTAGTATCCTTGTCATCTAAAGCGACCTTCTGATGCATTCAGCATCCAGTTATATAGAGTTATGGGTCACATTTTCCTGATTTTCTGCACATATAAAAAGATTTGCTTGCATTGAAGATAAAATTTCATACTGCTATGTCCTTGATACCTTTTAAAGTTTCCTACAAAAGATTTTTGAGTATTATTAGGAGAGCAATTAAACATGCGGTGATAATCTGTTATTTTGAAACAAGCTAGCAGTATTTGCTAAGCACAGAACAGCCTGTAATGCAGGGACTTTTATTCCCATTATTGATTCCAATTATTGATTTTCTCATTTATTCCCATTTTCTTAGGATTCTGCTCAGTGATGCATACATTAGGACCTATCTTCACTCTAGCTGATGGGGACAGGAAGTACTCCTGGTGCTGCATAAAGGAACCCTCCCTGTTCCTTTCTCCCAGCCCTGTTAGGTTCCTTAGAGATGTGTTGATCAATACCCAGATACCAGTTAGAGAAATCGGTGGCTCTTGGGACCTCTCCTTTTTTGTCTGCCTGTGACATTTCTCTTTCTGGTCCTACTAATGCTAGCCAGCTTAGCATTTCAGGAATCTGAACTGTATTTTCTCAACACATAGGTTTCTGAGCTTTGTTTTGGGTCCTTCCATCTCTCCAAGCACCAAGCTGAAGCTATCATGGAGCTCAATAGGCATACTGCCTGTGAGACCACACACGGACCTTGTTTGAATCTGAGAAATGGAAAAGATGGATGGAATGTGAATCACTATGACAAATTTTACCTCTACAAAGAGGGTGTTTGTGGAGAAAGGCTGGTAGGAGATCATTTCCATTGTAAAAAACAACCCTCACAGAAGTCTTTGAATGAGTACAGCTCAGATGCACATAGAACACTGGCTTATAAGGAAAAGTGCTACAAATTGGGCTCTTCTGTTTCATGACTCCATCACAGTTATTTAGGAAAACACTATCAGGTTCAAAGGTAGTTGAAAGGATCCATAAAGCACTGCTGAGGCCCATTATCTATGACAGCTCTGTTCTATAAAGTACCGAGTTAGCAAATGCTGAGCAGCTTCCCCTCAGGAAATGTACCGTTAGGTACCTATAGATCCCTGCTCCTAACATTTCATCAACTGAAAAGTCGTTTGCACCAGGTAGGTTTGCTGATGTCCTTATAAAACCAGTTTTATCAGCTGGAAAACCTATTCTTCCACATAAACACTTGGCAAGTGTTTTTCCAGTTCTTCCATAAACGTCCTTATCTGTGAAACCTACCCTTATTGCAAGTTGAATGTTTTTCCAGCTCTGTCCCTCCATGGAATTTGTGTGCTATTTAGAGCTTAACTGAGAAGGGTTTCTCATTTTCTCATTCCAGGGAAACATGATAACAGAATTCTTGATTTTTTGCCTCACAGGGGGAAGAAGAAGATACACAAGTTCAAGGAAAGTTTGAACTATATAGTGAGAGCAACTCAAACAAACAAGCAAGCAAACAAACAAGCAAATAGCTTCCTACAGAATCAGCCCAGACATACACATTACCAAAGCACAATCCAAAGCAGAGGTCTGCGGGATAACACCTACAGTGTTCTAGGAAGGAATACATCACTGTAGTGGGTAGTCATTCCAGCTTTGGTCTGGAAGTTCCAACACCCATTGAGGCTTCCGTAACTATCACGCCTACAAGGCGGGGCCAAGGGAGGGCTGAAGACCTGAGATCGGGATGTGCGGCGCTCTCTTGTTTCCTGGACCTGGACGCGAGAGGTAGACCGAGGAAAGTTCTCCAGAGAACACCGCCGGACTGCGCTGCGTCTCTTCCAGAACCCATCATCTACCTATCCCTTCATTTGTGAGTTATGCCTTTAAATAAATCTCCTTTTAACTACGTGGAGTGGCCTTAGTAATTTCACCAATACATCACCCAAGTTTTATGGGCAGTCAAGCAGTTGTTCAAACAAAAGGCACAAATGGTGTAGAACACAATTCAATTAAAAGACTACCAGTCCACCAGGAAATTTATAGTAGAAGGACCAGTAGAAAGCATTGAATCTACAAGTGTGATTATGATGAATACACGTTTGATGATTAACATAGGGAAAATGCAAATGTTAAATAGACACCCAGGAAATTGATAAGTAAAATAAGTAACAAGATTTGAGACATAAAAAAGATGGGAGATGGTGTATTCTTTCACGTCCAGAGATATAAATATTCCACTTGGATCTGGAAAACTGAGTTAAAGATTTGAGGAGTACATTTACTTGCTAAAACTCACCATCAGTATCGAGGACATGATCAGCTAAAGGCAGGTGAGAGAAGAGAGAGAAGTAAGGCAGGATAATGAGCACAGATGAGTGTTCATCATTGTTCATAGCAGGTAATTACCTACCAGTAGCAGGTAATTGATTTAATGCAATGAAATGGAAGATGAAGACTATCCCCAATATAGATGGAGGCTAGGGATATGGCTTAGTGATAGAGTGTTCACCTAATCTTCATAAGGCCCTAATCCCCTGCACCACAGAAACAAAAGAAAATTATTCTACTATATTAGGAAGTTTAAAAAAATGACTTATTGAGAGGAAAGAGTAAAATTGAGATCTAAAACATGAATGGACTTCCAGAATGAAATTATTAGAAGGACTACAAAAATAAAACAACAACATAGTTTTCCTTTGGGCTTTTCCATCCATAAACACAATACTTTAAGAATTCCGTTTCTCTCATGCGACCTTTAGGTTTCCAGCAGACATGTCTCACTCACACTGAATTAGGTATGCTCCTAAATGTTATGAGTTTCTGTGCAGATTCTACAGAGACAATCACATCATCTTTGAACAGATATACTCTATTTATTCCATCCCAATCTGTATACCTTTTCTTTTTATTGCTATTATATTCATCAATGCACATTACAAATGAGTGTGTTTCATTCTGGTACTTCATCACATGCATCTATTATGTGTTGAACATTGCCATCTTCTTTCCTACTCTTTCTCTATTCTCCGGCCTTCTTCCCTTTCCCTAATAGTCTCTGTTCTACTTCCTTTTGTGTGTTTGTTTCCAAATACTAGAGAAAACATGTGACACCCATCTTGCTGTGTCTGACTCATCTCACATGGTGATCTGTAGTTCCACTGATTTTATTGCAAATGACGGAGTTTCATCATTCTTTGTGTTTTGTTTGAATAATAGTTGTGTGTGTGTGTGTGTGTGTGTGTGTGTGTGTGTAACTGTGACATTTTCTTTCTTTATCTTCTGATCTATTGATGTGGACTTAAGCTGCCTCTAGACTTTGGTTGCTGTGAATAGCACTGGGATAGATGTTGGTGTGTATGTGTCTTTTATGTATGCAGATAACTTCCTTGAGGTGGATGCCCAGGAGTGGTATAGTGCCTCACAGGGTAGTTCTAATTGCAGTCTCTTGAGGAGCCTCCAAACTGACCTCTGCACACTATTTACCATCCCGAGAGCAGTGGGTAAGGGTCCTGCTCCCTCCTGCATTCCCACTACATTTCTTACTTTGCTGTTGCTGTTTGAATCCTGCATGGCGTGAATTGGAAGCGTAAAGTAATTTTGATTTACATTTCCCACATGGATAATGATAACAAATATATTTTTTAAAGGTGTAAGTTCAGCATAAGAGCCAATAATAAACTTCCAAATAAACTTTTCAGTCACAATAATAAATGTCAACAAACTACTTATTAAAAGAATGTACACATTGACTTACTTTTAAAAAGCTCAACTTTACTCTTTCTACAGGAAAGATGTAAAACAAAGAGATTAATCAGGATTAGAAGGAGAAATCTGGACAAGAGCATGCCTGGCAAGCACCAGCCACAGTGTAGGTCATAAACTTCATTTCAGACAAAGTTTAATCCAGACCCAAAGCACTAATGGCATAGAAGAATATGAGTAGGGACAAAATAGTGCCTGACAGGAGACAATCCCACAGTTAAAACTTCAAAAACAGTAAATGAAACAGGTTGATTACTTATTTATTTTATTATTTTTTCATTTTACATATCAACCACAGATCCCCCTCTCTTCCCTCCTCCTGCCCCCCAGCCTTCTCCCCTCAACCCACCCCCCATTCCCTCCTCTGACAAGGTAAGGCCTTTCATGGGGAGTCAGCAGAGCCTGCTACACTACTTTCAATAGAGGCAGGTCCAAGCCCCTCCCCCTGCATCAAGGCTGTGCAGGGTGTCCCACCATAGGTAGTGGGCTTCAAAAAGCCAGCTCATGTACCAGGGATGGATCCTGATCCTACTGCTGGGGGCCCCTTAAGCAGACCAAGCTACACAACTGTCTTGTTTATGCAGAGGGCTTAGTCCAGTCCCATGGAGGTTCCACAGCTGCTGGTCTAAAGTTCATGAGTTCCCACTAGCTTGGTTTGGTTGTCTCTGTAGGTTTCCCCATCATGACCTTGATGCCCCTTGCTCATAGAATCCCTCTTCTCTCTCTTTGACAGGACTCCTGGAGCTCGGTCTGGTGCTTAGCTGTGGATCTTTGCATCTGCTTCCATCAGTTACTGGATGAAGACTCTGTGATGACAGTTACGGTATTTCCTAATCTGATTACTGGTGTAAGCCAGTTCAGGCACCATCCCCACTACTGCTAGTAGTCTAAACTGGAGTCATCCTTGTGGATTCCTGGGAACTTCTTGCACCCAGTTTCTCCCTATCCCCATGATGTCTCCCTCTATCATGGTATCTCTTTCATTGCTCTCCCACTCCGTCCCTGTTCCAGCTCGACCATCCTGTTCCTTTATGTTGTCATCCTCCATCCCCTACCCTCCATTGCCCCTAGTTTACTCATGGAGTTCTCATCTATTTCCCCTTCCCAGGGCAATCCATGTGTCCATCTTAGGGTCCTCCTTGTTAACTAGCTTCTCTGGAGCTGTGGGTTTTAGTCTAGCTATCCTTTGCTTTACATCTAGTATCTACTTATGAATGAGTACATACCATGTTTGTCCTTCTGAGTCTGGGTTGCTTCCCTCAGGACATTTTCTAGTTCCATCCATTTGCCTGTAAATTTCATGATGTCATTTTTTTTTTTTTTTTTTTTTTTTTTTTTTTTTTTTTTTTTTTTTTTACTGCTGAGCAGTACTCCATTGTGTATATGTACCACATTTTCTTTATCCGTTCTTCGATTGAGGGGCATCTAGGTTGTTTCCAGGTTCTGGCTGTTACAATAATGCTGCTATGAAGATAGTTGAGCATGTGCCCTTGTGGTGTGATTGGGCATTCCTTGGGTCTATGCAGGGCCAGTTTTTATAATGAGAAACCACACATGATCAAAGTGACACAGAAGTTGCTAAAGGTGCAACTTCACTTTTCTCACCCCCAGGAGACAATGGGGAAAGAGAATATACAGAAGGCCAAACAGTGGAGCGGGCAAAGCAATCCGGTGAATGTTCCAGAGAATCTGAATCCTGAAGGCAATGAACCTTCTTGTCAAATGCCAAAAGTTTTCAAGCACCAAGAAAAGGGAAGAGATTAAATTCCACATAAAACTGGTTGTAAAAACAGAAAACAAAACAGGTATAATTTTTCTCAGCATAGTTTAAAAAATTAATTGAGTTAGAAAATTAAAATTTAAAAGTATCTTAAAATTTCAAACTTTACAAAATATGTTCATATGGGAAAATGTTTAAATGCTATTGAGAGGCCAGGTAGCAAGCCTTTCAAATTCTTGAACAGGAATGTGAACATTTTAAACACGTCAATTTCCCTGCAAATAGTTCAATAAATAGCATTCAACCTGACTGTAGGCAGTGGCAAGATTTGCTCATTTTTAACTTACATAGGATGATACTAACAGTATATGAGAAAGTAAAAAGAATGGACAACGTGAAAATTCTCTAAGAGAATGATGTTTAAGCCTAGCCTTCTTATCCTTTCAGACACTAGAAAATGGCCATGATTTAAAAATTTAAATACTAAGTTACTGATCTGTGGCTAGAGAGATACAAAATAAATTAATCTAATTCAATAGACTTTAGAAAACCAAATAAATATGCCAAGAGATTTTTATGGTGCAGTTGGAGTCTCAAATCAGTGAGGCCACAATGGCTTACAAGATAAACGTAACAAAACTACTAACTATGCAGACAATAGTTGGACTTACGTCTATCACCTTACATTGTTATGCATCACAGAAACCTAGATTGTTCTCAAGTCATGCAGAAGCAAGGGGAGAGGGTGTTTCCTGCTTCATTTCAAGACTAGACCATGCAGTACACAAATATTTATGAAGAGTGAATGGGGAGTGGGGTGGGGGGAGAGGTGAGGAGAACAAGAGGAGGGAGGGGGAACACTGGTTGGTAAGTAAAATGAAAAAAATTTTAAACAAAAAAATCACAAATAATCAAAACAATTATCCACCATGATCAAGTAGGCTTCAACCCAGGGATGCAAGGGTGGTTCAACATATGAAAGTCCGTCAATGTAATACACCATATAAACAAACTCAAAGAAAAAAACCACATGATCATCTCACTAGATGCAGAAAAGGCCTTTGACAAAATCCAATACCCCTTCATGATAAAGGTCTTGGAGTGATCAGGAATACAGGGAACTACCTAAACATAATAAAGACAATTTACAGCAAGCCAACAGCCAACATCAAATTAAATGGAGAGAAACTCAAAGTGATTCCACTAAAATCAAGAACGAGGCAAGGCTGTCTGCTTTCCTTATACTTATTCAATATAGTACTTGAAGTTCTAGCCAGAGCAATAAGACAACGTACGGAGATCAAGGTGATACAAATTGGAAAGGAAGAAGTCAAGTTTTCCCCATTTGCAGATGACTAGATAGTATACATGAGTGACCCCAAAAATTCAACCAAGGAACTGATATAGCTTCTAAACACCTTCAGCAACATAGCAGGATACAAGATCAAATCAAAAAAATCAGTAGCCCTCCTATAGACAATTGACAAACAGGCTGAGAAGGAAATCAGAGATACATCACCCTTTACAATAGCCACAAATGTTATAAAATACCTTGGGGTAACTCTAACTAAGCAAGTGAAGGACCTATATGACAAGAACTTTAAGTCCCTAAAAAAAGAAATTGAAGATGTCAGAAAATGAAAGATCTCCCATGCTCATGGATAGGCAGGACTAACATAGTAAAAATGGCAATCTTACCAAAAGCAATCTACAGATTCAATGCAATCCCCATCAAAATACCAACACAATTCTTCACAGACCTGGAAAGAATAATACTCAACTTCATAT
>CABHPR010138787.1:0-30217 GCA_902168415.1 Peromyscus melanophrys
TGTGTGTGTGTGTGTGTGTGTGTGTGTGTGTGTGTGTGTGTGTGTGTTTACTCTCCTGAGTGCTAGAATTACAGCTGGACCACCATGCCTGCCAGGCATAAACATATACACAAACATCCGCCCACACTAACAAGTTTATGTGTTTAAAGTTGTAGGACAGTGACTACAGGAGACTGCTGTTACTGTGAGACTGGGACCAGAAGTCTCAAAGACGTCTATGGTCTTTGAGCATGGTCCTGAAACTGATAACAGCTATTGTTTTCCGTGACACAACCTGGTCGCCTGTTCTTTCCGACCCGTTCTCTCGGCCATGACTTCAGATAACATTGTTAGAGAATTAGTGACATTTGGCTTGCTACAACATTTGTAGTCACAGCCTAATGGCTCAGCCTTGGACAGGTGTAAGCAGAACAGTGGGATCCCCTTGCAGAACTTGAAACAGGCCAGCAATGTAAAATTTAGTTTTATACTACAGATAAAGCTTGCCTGAAGATCAGAGGGTAAAGCCAGCCACTAGTTAGCCATAGAGGCCAGGTGGTGGTGGCACACACCTTTAATCCCAGCACTTGCGAGGTGGAGACAGTGATATGGCTGGGCGGAGTGAGGAATGTAAGGTGGGAGGAGACAGGAGCTCAGGGTTCTTTTGGCTGAGGATTTCGTAGAGGTCAGAACTAGTGGCTGGCTGCTCTGCTTCTCTGATCTTTTAGCATTTACCCCGATATCTGGCTCTGGGTTTTTATTAAGACCAATTAGGATTCGTGCTACAAGATGGGGCTGGAAAGATGGCTCAGCAGGTAAGAGCATTGCCTGCTCTTCCAGAGGACCCAGACCCAGCTCAGTCCTCAGGACCCACATAGTACACAGGGGACCCAGAGCTCTCTTCTGGTCTCCATGAGTACCAGGCACACATGTGGTGTCCTGACCAGATACAACATGCAGGCCAAACACTTGTACACAGAAAATAAAAAATTAGAAAAAAGACAAATAGAACATTTAAAGCATATTTTGCAATCATGAGGAGACTTGTGTAACAGTGGCAGCTTCACCTGTAGAAGACATGTAGGATGGTAGCTGACTGCCCTGGAATTGCTCCTTTCTTCCCTTCTAGACAGGGTCGCAGTGTTGTGGATTTAGCTCAGTGGTAGAGCACTTGCCTAGCAAGTTCAAGGCCCTGAGTTCGGCCGTCAGCTCAGGGACAGGGGTACAAAATAAAAAGACAGGGTTTTCTAGTGTACCTTTGCTGGTCTGGAACTCCCAACAGTGCAGGAACAAAAGGTGTGTGGCACTTTGGTATTCTATACTATGTCTGGACAAAATTAAGTGGGGAGGGGGTCTCTAATTAAGTGGGGTACTTCGGTCTTTTCTGTTTCGCTGAGTACAAACGTGCATTCGGAGGCCAGAGGTTGAGGACAGAAGCCTTACTTGACTGCTTGAGACCAGAGCTCACTAACTAGGCCTGTCTAGTCAGCTAGCTTGCTCTAGGGATTCTTTGTCCTGCCTCCTGAACGATGGATTACAGGTGGGCATGCCTGCTGGGCATTTCCTTGGGTGCTGGGGACTGAGTCTGCTGTTACTCTTCACAGCAAGTACTTTCCTCAGCCATCCCGAGCCTCACTTTGGCTCTTTCTTTCTTCTTTTTAATTCCTTTTTTTGGTTTTCGAGACACGAGTTTCTCTGTGTAGCTTTGCGCCTTTCCTGGATCTCACTTTGTAGACCAGGCTGGCCTTGCCAAGTGCTGGCCACCACTTCTTGGCTTCTTTTTAGTTCTTTACAGTTTTAGTCTTTAAGCACATAAAATTATACTACTTATAATTACACTATGGCAGGTTACTAAGCAAGCCCACGCCTCAGTTTCTGCTTCTTTAGAACGGAGGTGACAACCTCCTGGCTAAGACGAGGGTCGGCTGCCCTGCTGCTGCTTCCGCCTCTCATCTACAAACCCCACCACACAGCACTGCTATGAAGTCTAACCCACGGGAGCAGCTACTTACGGCAGACACTGTCTACACACAGAGCACACTGACTGTGGACCTGCGGTCAGATGTAACAGCACATGGATGCAGTCCTTGCACTTGGGAGGCCAGACTGAGTCTGAGGCCAGACCTTGTCTTTTTTTGTTTATTTTTTTGAGATGGTGTTTCTCTGTGTAGCCCTGGCTGGCCTCGAACTCACAGAGGTCCACCTGCCTCTGCCTCCCAAGTGCTGGGATTAAAGGTGTGCGCCACTGCCACTGCCGCCCCACCACCTAGCTAGGAGGTAGCTCAGTGTTTGCCTGGCATGCACAGGCCCTGGGGTGGGCTTCCAGCATACCTAAATAAAGAAAAGTGGGGGCTGGGCATGCTGGCACAGACCTTCAACCTCAGCACTTTTTGAGTTCTAGGCCAACTTGATCTACATTTCCAGAGTTCCAGGCCAGCCAGGGCTACATAGTGAGACACTGTCTCAAAAGAATAAAGTGACCCTAGGTTAAAGGCCCCTTTAGAGGCTGCTAGTGTGAAGTTAAGGATGGTGCCGTCTGACAAACAGCTGGATGTCTGGTAGAAGAACTGCTGTGCTGCTTACTGGTCAGGCTGAGCCCAACTAGACAGACCCTAGAACTGAAGAAATGTCTCCTGTGGGGCCCAGAATGCTGATGACAGTTTTAGAAGATCTTATTAGAAACAGGATGGAGATCACTCTGGGAGATACTGGAGTAGGAAAGAGGCACACAAAAAAGCAAGCTAACCACTCCACAGTTAGGAAAAGTTGTCCCATTTAATGCTAGACTTTCCAGGATTGAGATGCAAGCCTTTATGCAATTACATCCAATGTTAAAATTGGTAATACATAATTTACAAAGATTAACATCAAAACAATCATCTATTTAGATATGCTTTTCTGTAAAAAGGAAATATATTAGCAGCATTTATATTCTCCGCAATCACACAGCCTACAGACATGCAGACTAACTGTATCTATTTGCAGTGATGTAGTGCTTTTGCCCCGCTTTCCAAACACCAAAACCCACCTGGCAGCTGGGGGGTTATTTTTATTTTGTTATTATAAAATAACTGAAAAATAAAAAAGGCATTAATTTCTACACCAGTAAGAAAAAACAAGTTTTTGCACTTACCTAACATTTGATTGTCTAAAAAACATTTCAGTTTTGAATCTTTCAACAAAAGAAAGATAAAATGACAGCGTAGTGTCTTTTGCTTCTGTTCTTACATTTACAAAGTTTTTTCTTTCTTTTTTAAAATTTTAGTGTTTAACACTATTAAAGGAAAACATTGATTTTAAGCTCTTTCTTGTCATTTTCTTGCTTCTGACTAAAAGGAGACCCCCAAAGTGCCCTTAGTCCAACCTCCCTCCCACCCACTGTGCCCTGCAACGAGAAACAAAAGGAACCACTCCAATGGGTTTGGACATGCGACCCCAGCTCCACACCTGAGTATCTTATACTCAGGTCTCGTGGTAATGTACAATGCTTCTCTACAGTAAGAAAATACTCCAAACTATTTTCTTAATTTCTCTTTTTTCTTTAATAAAATATTTTGCTTTTTCTCTGCTCAAGGGGATCTATGGCATCCCCTTCCTCTCTTTTTTTCCCTTAAGAATAACACAGAAAGGAGAAAAAGAAAAAGAAAATCAATGGAATGGAAGGTGGTCAAATGTCTCTACCTAAATGAGTCAGAGCGTCGTCATCATAAGGGGAAGGAAATGTACAGTTAGGACATCATTGGTCCAGCATCGGAAAAGAGTAATGAGGATGTGTTTACTAATGTATTGCTTACCAATCTCACAGCATATATATATATACACACACACACACACATACATATATACACACACACACATATATACACACACACACACATATATACACACACACACACACAACTTGGCACATTTAAAAACCATCTTTTCTCTTATAAGAACACCTAAAATGTATATGCATATGTATGTCTGAGAAGACAGAGCCAAGCTTTTTGAATTTTACTCGTAAAGAGACAGTATGGTCTGTTAACGTCTGGTCAAGACTGGGAGGGAAGGAGACCCTGGCTATACCTCCTGATGATGAAGTCATTCAGAAAGGCGAAGGGAGATGGACGAGTGGGGGACAGACACTGGGACTCTACAGTTACGAAATGAGAGAGAGTAGTGTTTTCCTCAACTGGGGAGCTGCACTTGCAGCAAACCCTCGACCGCGAACACTGCCCAACAGTTCTGTAGTGAGTTTCGTTAGAGGAGGGGTTGAGAGTTTTTATGGAGTTCTAGAAAATGTGTTTTTGTTGGTTGGTTTTTGAAGTGAATCTTCTCTTTGCACAGCACAGCAGACACACAGGAAGAGAAGCAGCATGTGTGCTGGCGGGGACGTGGCTTTCTCAGTAGGAAAAAATACGTTCGGCAGGTTAGGAAGGGTAAAAAGAAATAATTACAAATACTGCTCGCCCTTCTGACCCCACGGAGGCCTCTCCTACCCCATGACTCTACTGATTCACTTCTGGGGAGCAGAGGCGGGGAGAGCGGCAGCAGTTCTAAGTGCTTCGAGCAGTCAGTTCATGTTCTAGACTCTGACCTGGCTGGGAAGAAGGAAGAGAGTGGCCTGGTCAAGGAAGTTAGGAGAGGCCCCAGCTACGGTATCTGTTTTAGGTCTGGCATAGCTCTTAGAGCTGAAAGAGCAGATGGGACAGGGCTGGGATCCAGGCCCTTCCCTTTGGAGTTTGATCTGTACCTGTTACAGGAAGCAGCACTCTGAGTGCTCTAAGTCCTGGCACTTCCGGCTATTCCTGATGTGGTCCTCCTCGTTACAGTAACGCTCAGGGTAAAGCCATGAAGAGGAGAAGTAAACTCAACGGCCTCACACAGCTACTTCCTGCCTCTCCACTAGCTCCAGGTCTAGTAAGTACCTAGTGTCAAAGACGTGACCCACTCCCTTGCCTGGATGGACCTTTCCCGCCCCATCCACACTCAGAGAGCAAGAGAGCGGACTTGTTGGCTTCACTGGATCCCAGATGCTCCACGTTCTCGCTCCACTCAGAGTCACTTCCGAAAGCTGTTTTCTGGTATAAACAAAGTGCGTCTTCGCAGTCTCCTGCCTGATCCTTCTTCCAGCAGGTAGGTCACGTCGATGGCTGAAAATAGAACCAAGGTAGTTCAGCAAATACCCCTCTCCTACACCTCAGTCTGGATTTGCACTCTAAGGAAAACTCAAGGACTCATTTTTTTTTTTTTTCCTGGCCTAAAGCAATTACGTCTTTCTCTAGACCTAAATTTTCGTTTTGAAGCTGTTACCCTCCCTCCAAAAGAAAAGTGGTCCGCTAGGGTATGGAAGACACTATCCAAGCTCTGCCTCACACTGAAGAAACAAAACCAGTTTCTTAGAACATGTTGGCGTAGTAACCAGAAGTAGTTCTGGACCTGGAGAGAAGAAAACTCAGTGGAATGTGCTGCCCAGCACATGTGAAATACTAGGTTTATTCTCCAATACAACACATGCACACACACGTGCACACACACACACACGTGCACACACGCATACGCACAAGCACACGTGTGTGCAGTGTGTTTTTACTACTTTTCCATTTACTTCTCACTTATCTTCAAGCCTAATTAATTATGAGCCCGAGTCTTACCATTTTTCCCAGGGATTTTCTCAAGGAGGTTGAGCAAGATCTGGTTGAGCCGCTCCCGCTGGGTGTGTCTCCGCTCCTCAGGTGTGCGGGCTAACTGCGGCTCTTGACTCCCTTCCTCTGGTTTCTTCCCACTGTCACTGAGGTCGGCAGGAGCTCTTTCCTGTTCTGGCTCCTCAGGGCTGGGCATCTCACTGGCTGCTTGCTCCTGACTAGCCAGCACCTCTTCAATCAAGGGCAAAGCATCATCTTCTTGCCCTAGGTCTTTTAGGGGTGGCTTTGAGCGGTCAGCCTTCCAGGATGATCTGTCAAAAGGACATGTGAATTCAGGGCATGGCTGACAAGGCACTGGACAGGGTGGGGAATGAAAGCTAGGAGCCTAAGGTGGCTTGAGATCCTCGAGTCTGCTTCTTAGAGCTTTGGCTTGAGTTAAGAAATCTGAGTGTCAGCATTAGTACAAACCATCACTTTTCTCTGAAATTTAATGTTTCCTTTTTATGGCAGTACTTGTATATGCTAGGTTAGGGGTCTACCACTTAGAAATTAACTTAATTTCCATTTGTAAAATTAAACCTTTCTTGTTCTCAGAAATCTGAAGCAAAAATGAGATAGAATCCCATAAAACATAGCAGGCCTGGAAAGCTGAGGTGTCACTGATTGCTTCATGAGCACAGAGGAAACTCAGTCCAACCGCAATAGTATTTAAGGGTTGTTTTACTTGTCTATAGTATCTAGCATTCTTCACCTTTTATAGGCTACTGTTATGGAGAAAGCAGTGGACATTTATTATATTTAAATTATGTGTGTGCGTATGTGTATGTGAGTGCAGGTGCCCATGGAGGCCAGGAGAGGGTGCTGGATCCCCTGGAGGAGGTTTACAGGTGGCCATGAACAACAACCTGACATGGGTAGAGAGAACAGAACCCATGTCCTCCACAAGAGCAACACAAGCTCTTAACCACTGAGTCATCTCTACAGCTCCAGTAGTGGCTACTTATGCTCTTACCTGACAGACAAGAGAAAAGCCTCCATGAGGAACATCCTTCTCATTTATAAAACAAGGAAAAATATAAACTGTTAAGTGCAAACTGTGCAATACTGACTGAATCTCTTTAATAGAGGCATCAAAAGTGGATGCACCATCACGTGATGGAGAAAGCTCAGTCTAGAAGGAAAAGAGAGACTCTGAGTCCATCTGCAGTTCCATGTTAACCTTGTTCTCTCTCTCCTCTTTACACTCCCCTGTTCTTGCTAAGGGTGTGTAACAGGACTGTACCGCTCCCATTTAAGTGATGGCATTACTCAGGGCCTACCCTACAAGAACAGCCAATCCCACTAGTGGAGACCAATGAGGAGCTACTTGCTTTCTTGTTGTGTTAGCTCTTAGCTAACCCCTTAGGATTAAACCCTCACGTTTTTCTAGGACTCACCGCCCTCCGTTCCTCTTGTAGTTGTCTGGGACATAATGAGGCTGCAGAAAGAGAGAGGAGAACACATTAATGCTGGGTCTCATCTGGGGACAGGCGGGTAAGGAGACAACTCGGGTGACTTCTTTACGGTTATCTTGTTCTTTATGGGTAGGTTATTAGGATGCCGACATCTTCCTTTCTTGCCTTTTTTATTTATTTATTTTTTTTATTGCCGTGAGGTGAATCGCTTTCTTTGCCACATGCTCCTGCTATAATTGTAGTAATGAATGAAAATCATTGGTCTGCATTTTCAACAACGAGAAAAAATACCCAGGGAGGAGATGAGAATGAAAATGAGAACATGGGCAAGTATTCTATCATCAAGCTACTTTCAGATTACATTTAATGATCTTGTCTTACATGTACAAGTATTTATTTATTTAATGTGTTGTGTTTGGTGTCTACCCATCACAGCTCATGTATGAAGGGTTCTCTGCTACTACATGGGTTGTGGGATCAAACTTAGGTCTTCAAGATCTAAGGCAAGTGCCCTTACCCACTGAGCCATTTAGTCAACTGTCTTATGCTCCACCCTTTTTTTAGACAAGGTCTCACTATGTAGGCCTAGCTGCCCTGGAACTGGCTACATAAGGCCGGAATGGCCTCAGAATCACAGCACATAAACTGCCTCTGCCTCTGAAGGGCTGTGATTGATGGCCTATGTCTTCACACCCAGCCATGCCTTACTTTTGTTTTTGTTTTTTGGTTTTTCGAGACAGGATTTCTCCGTGTAGTTTTGGTGCCTTGAACTCACAGAGATCCGCCTGGCTCTGCCTCCCAAGTGCTGGGAATAAAGACGTGCGCCACCCCCCCCCCCCCTTCAATTTTTGATTTAAAAAAAAAAAAAAAAAAACAAAAAAAAAACAAAAAAAAAAACACCAAAGGATGTTTTAAGGGCTAGGACTGCTTGGAGCTCAACGTAAGCCTAGGCTACATAGTGGCTTTGAGGCAAACCTGGATTACAGTAAGACCCTGTAATATAAAATAAAGAGATCATTTTTCAGGGATACTATCCTTTCTATATATTTATCTATTTATTAAGACAGGATCTCACTATGTAATCCTAGCTGGTCTAGAACTTGCTACGTAGACCAGGTTGGCCTCGAACTCACAGAGATCCACGGGCCACTGCATTCTACATGTCCCACCACACCTAGCTTTTACAAGTTGTGAATATGAAGAAAGAAAGGTGTGGAGGGTGGGGAGAATACTCAGCAGGGAGGAGTACTCACCATACAAGCAGGAAGACCTGAGTTCAAATCCCTAGTACTCACATAAAAAAGCAGGGTGTGATCCAGGGTTGGGTGTTGGGGCAAAGACAGTAGGATTACTGGAGTTTGCTGGCTATTAGCTCCAGGTACAGTGAGAGACCCTGTCTCAAGGAATTAAGGTGGAGAGCAATAGAACAGGGAAGCCAGTCTCCTCTGGCCTTCTCACCTGCACTTGTACATGTGTGCACTCACAAGGAAAGACTAGTGAGGCCAGTGTCACACACGTGTAATTCCAGCACTCAGGAGGGGGAGGAGGCAAGAGAATTAAAAATTCAAGGTCAGCTGATCTAAGCGGTGAGCTCCTGCCGCAAAACAAAAACAAGCAAGGTGACTTACTGAGAAATCTCTTTTGGGAGTGAGCTTCTTGGGGAAATGATCAAAGGCATAGGGTTTGGTGCAGACAGGATAGCGATTCCGATGGATCTTGTAAAACAGGTGTGCTGACTTGTCAAGCCGATAGTCACAGATGTAAACATCTTGTTCCTTTATTCCTTTGGGTCTCCCTGTAAATTCAAACACTGTTACAGAATCTGACTTCTCAGGCCAGAGAGTTGGCTCAGCTGCTAAGAGTACATGCTGCTTTTACAGAGGACCAGAGTTTGGTTCCCAGTACCCAGGTGAGAGGGCTCATAATTGTCTGTAACTGCAGCTCCAGGGGAATTTACACCCTCCCTCTGGCCTCTGAAGGCACCAGTACTCACACAAAGATACATACACAGACCCACATTATTAAAAATAAAATAGATCTAGGCCCAAGAGTGGTGGTGCACACCTGTAATTTCAGTGAGGCAGAAGGATCTCCGAGTTCAAGGCCAGAGAGGTCTGGTCTACACAGAGAAATAAATCCTGTCCCAAAACAACAACAAAACAACAACAACAACAACACAATAAAAAGATCTGAAACGAAGATCAGTCAATCTGATTTCCCTTTGTCCCCAGAAGCAGCCCAGTGGACAACTATCTCTGAGAGAGAAGACAGACCCATTAGGAACAGACACTATAGTCATTAAGGAAAGGCTGGAAAACCAAGCAGTTGGTGGGTGTGGAAGAAAGCAGGATTTTTAAGCACTAGTATGCAAAAGGAGATGGAACACAGCAGTGGAATGGAGTAACAGAATGTAAAAACCCCAGCAATGTAGATTGAATGTCGCAGGGATTTTTGAGCATATACTCTGAGGAACAGAATGGTTCATGGGGAAGTTATGGGAAAGGAGAGTCATAAATATGAGGAAGCACATCAGAAAGCTAATCCGTTTTTAACTGGAGAAGTCAGGTCACAGAGCTGTAAGAAGTTTGTCAGTATGGAATAAGAACACTTACTATTGTCAAGTTTTTGCTACGATAATGAAATAAAGATATAGGTAACTAAATTCTTGCCAATCATGGCAACAAACCCACATCAAGCTAGCCATAAACTAGAGCTTTTGTATGTCATTTGATCTCTGTAAAACTCAGAAAAATCTGCTTTCAAATGAAGGAAACTCATGCTTGGTTAAGTATATAAGTAGTAAAATGTGATGCAGCTGGATTTTGAAATTGGCTCAATATTCTCAAATGTTGGAGTTGGGTGGTGGAGTACGCCTTTAATCCCAGCACTCGGGGAGCAGAGGTAGGTGGATCTCTGAGTTCGAGGCCAACCTGGGCTACATAGTGAGTACCAAGCCAGCCAGGGATATACAGTGAAACCCTGTCTGAAAGGAAAAAGTTGGGCCCAAGTGTTTGCCAACAAGCCTGATGACCTGAGTTCAATCCCCTAAACTCACCTGGAAAAAAAAAAAGGTGGTGGTGTTATGAATATTTAAGTACTGAGCACTAAATAAAAGAAAAGGGACTCTCTCGGGGAAGCTCACACCCAGGTCTTTCTGAGTATCTTTCTCCCTTAATCCTGGTGTTTACACATCAGAATACCTTTATTAGCTGGGTATGGTGGTGCACATAAACCTGTAATCTCAGGCAGCTGGATCTGACTCTGGAATTGAAGGCCAGCCTAGTATACAAAGTGAATTCCAGGCCAGGGCAGCAGAGTAAGATCCTGTTGCAAAGTGAATGATGAATGAGTAAATGTGTGTGAACGTTTGGCCTGCACATATGTACGTGTACCATGTGTATGCCTGGTGCGCACTGAAGCCAGAAGAAAGTGCTGGATCCCCTAGAACTGGAGTTACAGATGGTTCTGAGCTGCCATGTGGGTGCTGGGATCTGAACTTGGGTCCTCTGCAAGAGCATCAAGTGCTCTTAACTGCTGAGCTCTCTCTCCAGTCCCAAAGACCACCTCTCAACAAGCCTTCACCATTTACCTTTACAGTATGTATAAAGGTCCAGCACACAGCAGGTCCCAACCACAGCCTCCAGGGGAATGATCTCATAGAGTGGCACCCGGAATAGCTCATTGTGATAGAACCGGCGCGATGGAGAGTGGTGGGTTTCATGGGGGCGGAAATAATGGTGACCAAAGGCAAACCGTTCCTCTCTTAAAACAACAAACAAAAACAAAACAAGGGAATGAGAAAGGAGAGGTTAAGTCTACGAGCAAGACCCCAGTGCATACTCCGCTCTGCTGGGAGGGCACAGCTGGAAGCAGACAGGACCAAGCACATACTTTTCATTCTTCCAAAGCTTTTCAATTCTAAAGATGTCAAGTTTATCTCGGTTAATGTGTGATAACAGTCTGTAGGACTGACGGACTGGATGGCCATCAGGTGTGCGCCGACTGTCCCTCATCAGGTACACACAATCACCTAGGAATGTACAGAACAAAGGAGAACATTAATATTGACCCCTGGATGTATTCCATAAGGCATCCTTTTATCTGATCCATGGTCTAAAACAATATGGAGGGGTAGGCAGATAGCCTAGTGATTCAATGAGCAAGGACCTAGGTTCAATGCCTACTACTACAAAAGAAATCAAGAGAAAGTAAAATCAGCAGTCTTATGACTACTATTAATTCTAATTACAAAAGGCTCTCTTTAGTTTTTTGTTTTTATTTTACTTTCTCTTTACTAGGTTGATTATTATTATTTTTTTATTTGTTTTGGTTTTGAGACAGGTCTTACTATGTAGCCCTGTCTGGTCTGGAACTCACTAAGTAGACCAGGCTGGCCTCAAATTCAGAGATCCACCCCTCTGTCTTCAGATGGGATTGAAGACATTGTGCCACCATACCTGGTCTACTAGGTTTAAAATTAATATAAAGATCTTGGCTATGGCTCAGTCGTAGGTTGCTCAACTAGCATGCTTGAAGCTTTGGGTCAATTACCAGCAAAGTGAACAAACAAGCAAACAGACAAGTAAAACCACAATAAGTCAGGCACAGTAGCTAATGCCTATTATCCCAGAGCTTGGGAGGCAGAAACAGGACAGCTAGGAGGTTGAGGCCTGGCCTGAGCTATAGTTTGGAGAAAGAAAAAAAAAAAAAAAAAAAAAAAAAAAAAAAAAAAAAAAAAAAAAAAACCAAAACAAAACAAAACAAAAAAAAACCAAAAAAAACCCAGTAACAACGAAATAAGACACAAACAAACACCAACCCACAATCAAGCAACCAAACAAAAGCCAGCAAACCAAGGAGAGGGACTCCTAAAGATTCAGCATCCCTCAAGAGCTAAGACACAGTCCATGGTTGCTAAGGAAGTAGGGTGGAGTCACAGTTCTCAGGGATATAGCCTATGGTAAGCGCCCCTTGCTGAAGGAAGTGATTATCTCCTTCCACTCAGGCTCATGCAGCTAATCCTAACGAAATGCAGTGGACTGCGCGTGCGCGCGAGACACACACATACACACACACACACACACACACACACACACACACACGACTTTTTAGAAGGGTTTGATGGGGGAGAGGAGATAAGAGAGGATAAGGGTAAAAGGGGAAAAAACTTCAAATAGAAATAAAATCAGCTTTGTAAAGCTGTTTCTACAAATTGGTATACATACGTTGGAAGTGGGGTAATGATGAGTTTAAGGATATCTATTCAGGCCATGCAGGATGATGACTATCATGCACAGAGTATATATACACTTCCCACTACTCAGAAAGGTCAGTGGGATTTGGGCCTCTGTACTTACCCTGACGAAGCAGCAAGTCATCTCGGAGTAAACAGATGAAGTAGACACAGCCAGGTTGGGCATAGTGGGGCCGAGGGATCATGGGTACCTCCTGAAGAGCAGAAAGTCAATGGAGAAAGGCTAGAATTAACACATTTGGTCTAATGATCTCAACTCAGGAGAGGAAAAGAACTAAGACCTAAAATTTCCATTCAAGACTTACTAAAGTCATTTCCATACACTACAAATATGAAAACCACTCGTTTTTAAGGCCACAGAAATGACAGCAGATGACAGGGACTGACAGGCCTAGGACCTGAGATAATGCTTTATAAATGCTCTGTGCGGCCACTGAAAATGTGTGAAATGGGGACATTCATGACAGTTGAATTTGGAGGCTACTTACAGCTATTTAGTGTCCAAGGCCAGGGAAGTAGAGCATCCTAAATTGCATCCCTCACAACAGCACTATGGTTAAGAAATGGTGCCTAACCAGGGGGTGCTAGTGCACGCCTTTAATCCCAGCTCACGGGAGGCAGAGGCAGGCGGATCTCTGTGTGAGTATAAGGCCAGCCTGGGCTACAGAGCAAGTTCCAGGACAGCCAGGGTTGTTACATAGAGAAACCCTGTTTCAGAAAAAACAAAGCAAAACAAAACAGAAAGAGAGAAAGAAAGAAAGAAGGAAATGCTGCCTAAATCCTTCTTTTTATGGCGGTGACTTCATCAAGATCATAATGCACATTTATTGATTGTGTGTCAATGATGTGTGTGTATATGCACACTTGCTTGCCAGAGCACATGTGTGGAGGTGAGAGGACATTTTGCAGAAATCAGTTCTCTCTTTCCACCATGTGGATTCCTGGGATGGAACTTAGGCTGCAAAGCTTAGCAGCAAGAGCTTTTATCCACTGAGCCAACCTGGCAGCCCAAGATCATACACAGAAATACAGTAGTACAAGATAAGAACCCACCCAACTTGGTCAAGTCACTGACTCGTACTTCAGTAAATAACTGAGTCAAAGGTTGTTTTCAACAAAACACGACCTGACCCAAATGGTACTCAGAACTCTGTCTCTGTCTACTGAGAGACTAAGGCAAGACAATTGTGAATTTGGAGCTAGCCTGGGTTATACAGTAAGCTTCTAACTCAAAAACAAGTCAAAACAAAAAGAATTTCAGTTTTATATAGGACCATTTCTCCTCCTCCTCCTCCTCCTCCTCCTCCTCCTCCTCCTCCTCCTCCTCTTCTTCTTCTTCTTCTTCTTTGTAGCCCTGGCTATCCTGGAATTCACTCTATAGACCAGACTAGCCTCAAAATCAGAGATCCACCTGCCTCTGCCTCCCCACTGCTGGGATTAAAGATGTGCACCACCATCTCTCAGCTTTATGAAGTATTTTTTTCACAGATACGAAGTATTTTATTTCCTTTTGGTTACACTCCTGAGAAAAGGCAGGCAAGAATTCCACCCTCAAGAGCAAAGCCGAGGCATAGAGAGGCTGAGCAATTCTGCAAAGGAGGATCACCTACTACTTCTAACTAGGGATCAGCTTACCCTGTCCACAGGCCGAGGGTCACACTGCTCACAAAGGTAGTGCTCCACGTCTGTGTTCACACCCATGCAGTCACAGTGCTGCCACACCTACGAACACAGACACACTTGACAAGGGGATTTACACTTAGTGAGAGAAGCCCTGAGAAGAAATAATGATAGTGATAAAAATAAAGCAACAGGACAGGGCAAAGTAAAAGAGGAATTAAGTCGTAAGTGGATGAGTGAGAATTAGAAATAAAAGATTAAGAGGAAAAGACAATGTCTGAATAAACGTATATGCATCAATTCTAATATAAAGATCTGGACAAATAAAGTGGGAGATGAGAGAAAATGAAGATGATATACTACAAACTCTCACTTGCTATGTATGTAACACTATTAATGCTGCAGCTACTATGAAAGGCTTTCTGTTCCTAAGAACTGCCCCTGACGCTTACTTGAGTTCACCCTCTCAATAATCTTATGTACTCTTCAGAGCCCCAGGAGAAATGAACTAACAAGTGCACAGGTATGGACAACACAGCCAATGAGTCCTACTCTTCTAACAGGAGCCATCTGTGGACAAACTTATCACATACACTGGAACCTACCCGTACTCATGTTCTACACTGTGTGCTACCGGTCACGTTTTTCAAGGTAAAGCAGTATACCAAACGCTACCCTCCTAGGTGCAGATTTTGTGACAAATGTACAGTTATTTAAATAGGCAGAAAGGAAGACGGAAATGGAAGATAAAAAAGGAGAGAGACTCTATGATAAACAGTAGAGCTAAACAGAAGCCACCCGAAGTTAGAGTTCATAAAAAGCCTGCCAAGGTCAACTCCAGGAAAAACAGGTTGCTTTTCTGCATCTGGTCCCCATGCACATGCGGACCAGGCTGCTGAACCCTCAAACACTCACCATGCACTTGTCACACTGGATCATGAGGCCTTCGTCCTTGTAGAGGCCACAGATACAGCGGATGATGTCATCGTCCTTTTCATGCCCATTCTCCTTTTCAGAGACTGAGGTCTCACTGCTGTCTGCCTCACTTGCTGTTTCTCCCACAATCTCATCAATCTGAGCTGAGGCCTCATGCCGGGCACTGTAATAGGCCTTTCGTAAGCGGCAAACATCCCTCCCAATTGGGGATTTCCGCCCATAGTACTTCTAAAGAAAACAAAAGAAAGACATCGATTTTTTTTCTTCTCAGTTTGGTTTGAAAATAGACCTGTAGAGGGAGTATGATTTTCTTTATTCTCCCACTTTGGCTAACAAATTGAACTATAATGAATTAAAATTAGAATTCAGATGGTATGTTTTCAGTTTTTTCTATTGCTTTGCTATTGAATTCTTGTCAAGGGCCTTACTATCCATAAGATCAAACACATAGTGATCATTAAATTTTAATTAATGTTGGAAGTATAATGTATCGCAGAAAATTTCTATCTACCTTTGTTTTGCAAATGGCTGGGAGCACATAGTAGATGTCTGTGGAAGCTGGGTTTTAATAGGAACTAGGTTCTAATTCCAGACTGCTCTAATCATTCTCCTCCCTCCTAATTTCCCTGTCTTCTTTGTCTCTGTCTCTACCCCAACAGCCTGTTCTGTTCTCGGTACTCCAGCGTCTCTGGAGAACTGCCTTCTCAGCTACTCCACGGTGTTTCATCATGCTCTAGGCTTGCTTTTAGAGTCAGGGTCTTAGTATAGCCTGGTCTGTACAAACTTGAGCTGACCTTCTTGCCTCAGCCTTTCAAGTGCTGGTTACAGGAATGAGCCACCAGGCTTGGCCTCAGATGTACTTAGTTTCATGAACTAAGAAATGATGGATACACAATACACTGGTAAAAATATTTATGTAGGGGGCTGGAGAGATGGCTTAGCGGTTAAGAGCACTGGCTGCTCTTCCTGAGGTCCTGAGTTCAATTCCCAGCAACCACATGGTGGCTCACAACCATCAGTAATGAGATCTGGCTCCCTCTTCTGGCCTGCAAGCATGCATGTACACTGTATACATAATAAATAAATAAATCTTTAAAAAAAATTTATGTAATATAGAAGTTAAGGGCAGCTGGATGGTGGTGACAAGTGATGCATGGCATGCGGGGAGGCATAGGCAGGCGGATCTCTGTGAGTTTGAGGCCAGCCTGGGCTACAGAGTGAGTTCCAGGAAAGGTGCCAAAGCTACACAGAGAAACTCTGTCTCCAAAAACCAAAACAAACAAACAAACAAACAAACAAACAAACGTTAAAGGCAAAATTAGGATTTTACGAAGATTATATTGTTTTGAGAATGACTCCAATCTTCCATTCCAGAATTTTCTGTGTGTGTGTGTGTGTGTGTGTGTGTGTGCGCGCGCGCGCACCTCCCACCCACGCTCGCATGCATGTCTGCCTACCTGCGTGCCTGCCTGCGTGGGCCACAGGAAGAGCTTAGGTGCCACCCTGAGAAACCCTGTTCACATTCTTTTGACTTGGAGTTAACTAGTAAGAAGGGACTGGCTGGCCAGTGAGCCCCAGGATCCTCCTGTCTGCCTCCTCAGCTCAAGTATGCAATCAGGGCACACTACCACACCTGACTTTTCTTTTTAAAGAGGGTTTCATTATGTAGCCCAGGCTGGCTTAAAACTCATGCTGTAGACCAGACTGGCATCAAACCACAGAGCTCCACTTGCCTCTGCCTTGCTCATGCCAGGATTAAAGGTGTGTAACACTACATCTGGCCACACCTGGCATTTTCATTTATGTTTTGGGGCTCAATGCTTATACAGTGTAAGTATGTTTACTGACCGAGTTAATTTTAATTGAAGTTACTGCCATGTGGGCACATCTGTGCCATGGCACGCATATAGGTCAGATAATGACCTGGCAGAGTGAGTTCTTTTCTTCCCACACTACACTGTGGGTTCTGGGAACAAAGTCAGGTTGCTAGACTTCACAGTGAGCACTTCTACCTGATGAGCCATCTTGCTGACTGAGAACCCACCCTGCTACCCCAGCCAGAGAGGGGAACTTACTGTAATGAACTCTCTGGAGACCAGGCTGCCTTTGAACTCACAGAGATCTACCTGCGTCTGCTGCCCAAGTACTGGGAGTGAAGTTATACATCACTATACTTGATCAGAAGTTTTTAAAAAAGATTTATTTATTTTTATGTATATTAGTGTTTTTCCTGCATGTGAGGGTGCCAGATCCCCTAGAACTGGAGTTACAGACAGCTGTGAGCTGCCATGTGGGTGCTGGGAATTGAACCCGGGTCCTCTGGAAGAACGGCCAGTGCTCTTATCTGAGCTATCTCTCTAGCCTGGTCAGAATATTTTTAACAAATAAAATATTACATTATTTAGCACAATGTAATGCATACTCTACGAGAACTTAATGAAAATGACTTGTTCTGGCTCTGGAGAAATGGCTCAGTAATTAAGAGTATGGGTTGCTCTTGTATAGAAGGAGGTTCAGTTCCCAGCACACACATCATGGCTCACAACCATCTCTAATTCCAGTTCCAGGGGATTGGATGCCCTCTTCTGGCCTCAGTGGACATTGTACACATGTGGTGCATATACATATACGCAGGCAAAACACTGATACAAAAATTTAAAAATTACTGTCAGGTTGGTAAGATGGCTCAGCAAATAAAGCTTCTTGCTGCTAACCTGACAACGATCCTTGGGGCCCACAGCTAGCAGGAGGGAACTGATGCCTCCACACGCTTACTGTGACATGTATATGCTCACACAAAACAAACAAACAAATGCAATATTAAAAGAAAGCTACTGTCTTTCCCAACAAGAAACTTAAAAGTTCTAAAATAGTTCTCTTCAGATCAAATTTCTTAAATTTGTGTTTGAAGTTAGCAAATACCTCAGCATTTCGAAAGACCTTGAGCATGTCGGCATCAAAAGCTTCCACTGTTTTGTAATACCCAATGAGGATCTGCTTCTCTATGGTGCTGAGATCCAGGGGGTCAGAGATTTTCTCATAATAGTCAGCGTTCCTGAAACACAGAGCAGTGTGGCTGTCAATCTGGTGCACGAACTTCTTTACCGAGCTCTCCAAGGCTACCTACCACCAATGTGTACCTACTTTTTCTTTGGGGGAAGATTCAAAAGTGGAGCTGCAAGGGCTTGTTGGGAAGAATCTGCAAAAGAATACAAGGTTTGGTACACACATGCTAAAAGACAAGGTCAACATTAGCCAGCCTACCTGCCTTATTTCTACTGGTCTAGAACTCAAGGTTGAAAGAATAGCTGGAATTACAATGACCTACACTTGACTTGTATTATTTTATTAAAATTTATTTTTCTTGGTCAGATATGATGATCCATGTCTGCAATCTCAGCACTCCAAAGGCTGAGGATGGCAACTACTTGGCTGGCTTATACTGTTTCTTTTTTTTCCTTTTTAAAAGGAGATCTGGGGCTAGAACCCAGGGCCTTGTACATGCTAGGGAAATTTTTTCCCCTGATGAACAGCTCCAGCCTATATCCATTCTTTTTCTTTTTGGAGATTTTAATGATTTTTATGTGTATGAGCATCTGCCTGACTGTGTGTACTCCACATGTGTGTAGTGCTGGTAGAGAACAGAATAGAGCACTGGATTCCCTGACTGTGTGTACTCCACATGTGTGTAGTGCTGGTAGAGAACAGAATAGAGCACTGGATTCCCTGAGATGAGAGTCACAGATAGTGGTGGAACGCCATGTGGGTACTGCAGACTGAACCTGAGCCTTGTCTAAGAGCAGCCAGTGCTCTTAACCATTGAGACACCTTTCCATCGACACATCATCCTTGTAAAAGATTATTTTATGTGTGCAGGTGTTTTGGCTGCATGTACACAGATACGTTATGTACATGGTGCCTCCAAGGCCAGAAGAGAGCACTGGATACCCTGGAACCAGAGTTATTGGCAGTTGTGAGCCACTTTGCAGGCTGGGAATTTCAATATGTGTTCTCTGCAAGAGCAAACAGTACTCTTAACTTCTAAGTCATTGCTCCAGACCCTAAACATCTTTTAACTAAAAATCTAGAATCCTCTACAGTACAAGCTGGGAGGGAAAAAAAATTCTTCGAGGCTTGACAGTCAAAAACTTACTCCCCCGCCCCCAGAAATGAAACAATCCTTTAAAAATCGAGCAGGCTTATGAAGGATATAGTGAATATATTGGCAATGTTAAACAACGATAGCTGAGGAATGAGAATAATTGCTCATAAAGTATGTGATCTGTAACTATTGCAATAACTAAGCTGTTCAGGGGAAATTCTTGCTCCTGCTCATATGCCTGTTGATTTCAAACCACTATGTAAGCAAGGAGGCAGAACCTTGAGTTTCTAATTCTTGTACTACCTCCATCACAGGATGACAAATATTTTTTATTTTAAGTATTTATTTTGATGTGCATGGGTGTTTTGCCTGTGTGAATGTGCACCACCTGTGTGCAGTGATATGACAAATCTGTTCTTTGATTTTCTGAGACAGGGTTTCTCTGTGTAGCCCTAGCTGTCCTGGACTCACTCTGTAGACCAAGCTGGCCTTTAACTCAGAGATCCACCTGCCTCTGCCTCCTGAGTGCTGGGATTAAAGGCCCGTGCTACCACTGTCCAGCAATAAATATTTTTTCTTCAACATTTATTTATTTATTTATTTAATAATAAATCTTTTTACAACAAAAGATCATCACACTCAAAATATGTTTTCCAGTCTCTCTTAATTGTCCATAATTAATATTCCTGTTGGTGTAGATTCAACTAAATTCCAGATAAGGAATAATTTAGTAACCATTTTCTATCATTTATTTTTCTCAAATAGTTACTGTGTGACACACACACAGTATTCTTAGTGAGGGATTCCTTCTCATTTGGCATCTTCTGGTGGTCTCACTGGAGAAAGAGAAAATGTTGCTTAGAGTGCAGTGATGGACTAGTAGGGAACATTAGAGTAGTTCCATGTCTGTCAGACAGAGTTTGTGAGAAAGAGGCGTATCACCTTCTGCAGACACAAACAGGGCAGGTGCACAAAACTTTACACCTTTTTTGTTCTTGTTGAGACAGGGTCTTATTATGCAGTCTTGGCTGGCCTGGATCCTGTACCAGGCTGGCCACAAACTCACAGAAATCCACTGACTTCTGCCTCCTAAATGCTGGGACTAAAAAGTACACTACAGTTGTAAAATTATCAGGGCTGGAGAGATGGCTCAGCGGTTAAGAGCACCGACTGCTCTTCCAGAGGTCCTGAGTTCAATTCCCAGCAACCACATGGTGGCTCACAAATATCTGTAATGAGAGCTGGCACCCTCTTCTGTATATGTAATAAATAAATAAATCTTTAAAAAAAAAAAAAGTACACGAAACAAAACTTACTCTTTATGTGGACCACGCTGGCCTCAAACTCATAGCAATCCTCCCTAAGGCTGGGATTAACGGCACAGGCTACTACACGTAAGATTTTTTAAAATTTATTTCATTTTACTTTATGTACATTGATGATTTGCCTGCATTCATGTCTGTGTGAGGATGTTGGATCCCCTGGAACTGGAGTTACAGACAGTTGTGAGCTGCCGTGTGGGTGCTGGGAATTGAACCCGGGTCCCCTGCAAGAGGGACCATGCTCATACCCACCGAGCCATCTCTCCACCCCTGACAATTTTACAACTGCAATATTACCTCATCCACGTAAATTAGACAGATTACCCATCCTCTAGCTAAAAAAAAAAAAGTATCTCTATATATATCTGTATCTATCTATCCATCCATCTATCTATCTACCCATCCATATAAATACAGTACTTAACTATAAATACTAAACACAACATTGACGTGTACAAGGCTCTGGGTTCAAATTTTTGAACAGGTTATTTGTTCTATAATTCTCTCTCTCTTACAAAAGGTAGAACAGGGGCTCATCAATGAAGAGAACTTGCCTGAGTTGAATTCCCACATTAGTAAGCTTACAACTGCCTACAACTCTGGCTCCAGGTGATTTGACGCCCTGTTCTGACCTCCCCATCACTGCATGCACAAGGACACCCCTCCCTCCCCAGCCAACACATAATTTTTAAAACATAAAAAGAGGATGCAGAGTTAGGAGCCCTGGCTGCTTTTGCAGAGGATTCCCAGCATGCACACGGCAGCTCACAGACATCTGTAAATCCAGTTCCAGGGGATCCAATATCCTTTTCTGTCCTCTGCTAGCAACAGGCAGCATGTGGTACACAGATAAATGAAGGCAAAACCTCCCAAACACATGAAAAAAAATAATCTAAAATCTCTTACGTAATAACAACAAGAAATCTACCTCCTAAATTCATAACCCACAGTGCTGCCGGTTCGTGGGGTCTGGGGCTCTCAGGAGAGGGTGAGCGAGACACACACCTTTGTAAGAGATGATACCATCACAGATCTCTTTGAAGATCTGTGCTAGGCGCGCGGCCCGAGCCACTTCCAGGTTTTCCTCTGCAGCTGCCAAGCGTCTTGTTCGAACAGATCTAGCTGTCTGCAGGGCAGAGAACTGGGTCATGAAGACATCTGCAAAGAGAAGGTGAAAAGCAGTTCAGGAAATGAAGAATCTGATGTATCTTTTTCTTTTCCACTTGATTCCTGCCATTTTCTTTTTCTATTTTCCTTTAGGATAGTAAGTAGAATTAATGGGCAGGTAGCTGCTTCTCTTCCCCTAGAGAAAAACTAGAAAACGCTAGTGTTTATATATAGTGGTAAATGCTACATAGTGCAGTAGCTGCAAGCGTGCACTTCAAAATGAGTCTCACCAGGCTCCATGTTTCTCATTTTCTTCTCTCTTCCCTGTATCAACATGCTGTTTTTTCCTCCTTTAAGTCTCTCAGCAGTTAGGAGTACGTATTGCTCTTGCTGAGGACCTGAGTTTAGTTCCTAGCTCCCATATCAGGTAGTTCACAACCTCCTATATTTCCAGCTTCATGGTATGTGATGTCTTCCTCTAGACTTCTATACTTAAACCTAAGATAAACAAATCTTGAAATGGACGTGTGAGTGAGCTGAGTCTAGGCTACAGGCAGTACTCTGTTTTCAGCTCATGTAGTGCAGTGCTGCTAAATAAAGTCTTGTCAGAATTAATGTGAGCAGGATGATGGCTTGCTGGAGTGTATGCATGCGTGTGCACGTGTGAATTTAGCATCAGGTGGCACTATATAGCTCTGGTTGGGTCATATAGATCAGACTGGCCTTGAACAAGATGGTTCTTCTGCTTCTGCTTCCTAAATACTGGGATTACAGAATGTGCCACCCCGTCAGGCCCAAATAATGCTTTTTATTTTCATGTACTTAGCTTGGAAGCAGTTAGCAATTTGGGACTCCTTTTTTTTAAAGATTAATTTATTTATTATGTATACAGTGTTCTGTCTGCATGTATGCCAGCAGGCCAGAAGAGGGCGCCAGATCTCATTACAGATGGCTGTAAGCCACCATGTGGTTACTAGGAATTGAACTCAGGACCTTTGTAAGAGCAGCCAGTACCCTTAACCACTGAGCCATCTCTCTAGCCCAGGACTCCTTTTTAACAAGTGGCAGCATGAGACACTTAACTGATCATACTCGCACACCCCCTCTCTGAATAATTCACCTGGCAACTTGTAAGATAGGACTCTAGGTGGTTTGCAAGAAAACAGCCCCCAAAGGGAGCGGCACTATTAGGAGGTGTGGCCTTGTGGTGTCACTAGGGGGCAGGCTTTGAGGTTTCTTATGCTCAGGATACCATCCAATGAGTCAGTTCACTTCCTGTTGCCTGCAAGATGTAGGATTCTCAGCTATTCCTCCAACATCACATCTACCTGCTTGCCACCATGCTCCATGAAATGATAATGGACTGAACCTCTGAAACTGTAAGCAATTAAATGTTTATCCTTGTAAGTGTTGGTGTGGTCATGGTATCTCTTCATAGCAATAAAAACCCAAACTAAGACAGATTCCTACTTGCATGGAGCTGCATACACATGCTACTTTGAACAATGGAATAAGTTTTCCCTTCTGTTAAAAAAACATCAAACTTGGCTGGGCAGTGATGGCTCATGCTTTTAATCCCAGTACTCAGAAGGCAGAGGCAAGTGGATCTCTGTTAGTTCAAAGCCAGCCTGTACTACAGAGCTAGTTTCAGGACATCCAGAGCTACACAGAGAAACTTTGTCTTGAAAAACTAAAACCAAACCAAATCAAACCAACAAAGCATCAAACTTAGACTCTTTGCAACTCTACTCCATTTATGAAGTTAAGTGGGTTGGTCTAGCCTAAACTGGTTTTGAATGCATGCATAACAAGACAAAACGTACACTTAAAGTGAACTTTTAGGGGAGATCCCCTATTGACCATGTTATGCCTATGCACAATTGGAGGTACAAAGGATTAAAATAAGATGCATTATAGAAAGGGACAAGTGTAACAGAACAATGGTTATGTAATTTGATCTGTGAGTTCACATAGAGAATGTGCTCAAACTATGACCCTAATAACCACACTCCTCCATATCTTGAACCCCAGAAAGGACCCATAGTCAAGCACATGAGCACTTTTCACTCATGTGGCCTGAGGTCACCTGTGACAGCAATTGGACTTATCCTATCATTTGCTTTGAATAAAGTTAGCCTGTGAAAATCCATGTGAGCCTCTATCTTAATTCTTTGAGTAAGAAGCCAAGAATCTGGCAACACCCAGCCCAGGCCTGGATCATTGTTACCAGTCCAGTGATTGATGTGTATATTCAATAAATGACTAAGACTTGAACTGTTTGGCTTGTAACTTCAAAGAGATTCTAACAACCAAGTTGCTGAAAGGCTTTTTCTCTGGACCGGTGAGATGCTAAGTGGGTGGAGATGCATGGTACAAAGCCTAATGAACCAAGTCTGAAGCCCAGGACCTACACTGTGGAAAGAGAATGGACTTCATAAGCTGTCTTCTATCCACCACCTTATGTTGTGCTGTATGCTCTACATGCCCCGCCCTTTCTCTAAATAAAAACAATCTGCCAAAAGCTATAACCTCAGCATTAGGGAGACACAGAAAGGAGGGTGTTCAAGGTCATCCTCGGCTATATAGCAAGTTCAAGGCTAGCTTGAGCCACATAAGACCCTGTCTCCTAAGACCAAAACAAGAAACAAAGACTCTTTCAAGAAGTTATTTAATTAGTTCATTGTTTTGAAACAAGGCCTCACTCTGTGGCCCAGGCTGGCTTCAAACTGATGGTGATCTGCCTGCTTCACTCTCTCAGTGCTGAGTACAAGTGCTCATTAAGTCACGCCTGGCCCTTCCTTTTTGAGACAGTGTAGTGTCTCACGCAGCGAGCTCAGGCTGGCCTGCACTGCACTGTGCAGTCAACAGTGACTTTAACTACCTGATCCTCTGTGTCTACCTCACAAATGATGGGGTCACAGGGAGTGCCACCATGTCTGTTTCCTCCCTCCTTTCTCCTTCACTAATTACTTACTTACTTGTGTGTCTACGAGCATGTCACAGAACACTTGTGTGATCAGACGACAACTTTCCGAAGTCTGTTCTCTCCTACTACGGGAGTCCCAGGAAAACTCAGGCTGCTGGGTTTGGCCCAGCAGTCTACCTGCTGAGTCATTTTGCTGGATCTGAGCATGATCTTTTTAACATTTTCCTTCCTTTCTTTCAAAAAGACAGGATATTGTATAGCCACTGTGTGACTTGAGGCTGGCCTTGAACGCCAGATCTTCCTGCTTTGACCTCCCAAGTGCTGGCATTAAAGGCATGCACTACCACATCTTATAATGGATACTTTGTTTAGAAAGGATTCATGCACCAGGTGTTGTGGTGAAAGACTTTAATCCCAGCACTCGGGAGGCTGAAGCAGGTGGACCTCTGTGAGTCAGAGGCAAGCTTGGTCTACAGAGTGAGTTCCAGGACAGCCAGAGATACAAAGTGAGATGAAGTTTCAAAACAAATCAAAATAAAACAATAAACGGACAAGCCAGTATCTCATTTGTTCTGGACTGGATACTAGCTCAAATAATGAGTGCTGTTGCTACTATTCACTCAAAAAGGCTGGAAAAAGGAAACCGGATGCATAGTACTTACTTAAATATGTGAGTAAAGTCTTTGAATTTAGTTACGATTTTTTCTCCCCATAATGCATTTGTCATCATTGTTTTAGTCCACACTAAAAGGAATCTTAGAATAGACTGTGTAAAGTAACTAAAAAGGGGAAGGAAAAGGTGCCTGGCCCATGCCAGTCTGGTGAGCTAACCTCAATCCCTGGAAGCCATGTAAAGTTAGAAAGAGAAAACAACTCCACAAAATAGTTCTCTAGTCTTAACATATGCGTTGAGGTACACGTGCCCCAACCCGCCCCCTCGCCGCCTCTGTCTCTCTCTGTCTCTCTCTCTCACACACACACCTCTCAATAAAAAAAATTGGGGAACTCCCCACCCCAAACAGGATATCATAATTTAGCCTTGACTGGCCTGGAATTCACTATGTGGATCAGGCTGGTCTCAAACTCCTTACTCCTGTCTTCTAAGTACCAGGATTACAGGTATGCACCATCATGCCCAGTTCTAAATTATTATTTTTTCTTTCTTTCTTTAAATTTTATGTGAATTTTGCCAGCATGTGTGTATACTCTTTATACATTATACCCTGTCCCTTCAGAGGCCAGAAGAGGGCATCGGATCTCCTAGAACAGGAGTTTCGGATGGCAGTGAGCCACTGTGTTTTTTAGGGTTCTAGGAAGTGAACCTGGGTCCCTTGGAAGAACAGCCAGTGCTCCCAACAAATTAGCCATCTCTCCAACTTTTTAAAAGAAATTAAAATGATCATTTTTGGATAATTTCATAGAATTAAGAGTAAGTCTTCCCAGCTAGACAGTAGTAGCACAAGACTTTAATCCCAACACTTGGGAGGCAGAGGCAGGTAATCTCTGTGAGTTTGAGGCCAGCCTGGTCTACAGAGAGCACCCAGGACAGCCAGGGCTACACAGAGAGACCCTGCCTCAACAACAACAACAACAAGCAAACAACAAAAAACCACTAGGTCTTCCCATGCCTTACCAGACTTAATATTCCCATCGTCTCTGCAGATGCCATTCCACCGGGTGTACAGTGATGCTGGGTGGATGTCACGGGCGTGCTTTACCTCCTCCTGTTTCTGATGAATCTTTTCCCAGTTTCTGACCAAGAACACATGATGCTTTAAGACAAAGTTTCTGCAAGAAAAGAGAAGGTGTTCCTTATTAATCCACTCTCCACTGCTGCTACGTGATATAGGTAGGTGAACAGAACAGTGACTAGGGGTTTGGAGCTTTTAAAGACAATTACAGAACTGGGCGCTGGCAGTTCACATTGGTCATCCGAGCAAGCAGGAGGCTCAGACTTAAAAGCCTGCTTGGGCTATAAAGTGAGACTTGCAAAAAAAAAAAAAAAAAAAAAAAAAAAAAAACCCAAACACCATTTTCCTATATTACCTTAAAACATCTGGCTAGGATGTTTTAAGTAACCAGATCAGAAAGCAGAGGTTTATGGAATGTTTGTTGTTTTTTTTTTTTTTTTCAAAGACTTATTTATTTATTATGTAAACAGCATGTATGACTGCAGGCCAGAAAAGGGCACCAGATCTCATTGCAGATGGTTGTGAGCCACCATGTGGTTGCTGGGAATTGAACTCAGGACCTCTGGAAGAGCAGCCAGTGCTCTTAACCACTGAGCCATCTCTCCAGCCCCAAATGTTTGTATAAATCTTGTTTTGTTTAGGGCCCTGAACTCACTATTACAGTCTAAGCTGGACTCAAATCTTGTAACCTTCTAGTTTTAGACTTCCAAGTTCTAAGAATACAGAAGTATACCAGAACATCTGGCTATTTATACAGATCAGGTGGTTTTGCTTGTTTATTCAAGCTGGGTGGTGGTGGCTCACTCTCTTATCCCAGCACTCAGGAGGCAGAGGCAGAGGCAGACAGACCTCAGTGAGTTCGAGGCCAGCCTGGTCTACAGAGCGAGTTCCAAGACAGCCAGAGTTGTTACACAAAGAAACTCTGTCACAAAAACCAAACCAAACCAAACAAACAAACTCATTTATTCTATTCATAAATTTATTTTGAGACAGTCTCACTGTAGCTCTGGCTAATCTGAAACTCCCTATGTAGACCAGGCTGGTTGGGAACTCACAGATGTGCCTGCCTCTGCCTCCCAAGTGCTAAGATAAAAGATGTGCGCCACCATACTCAGCCTATTTATTTTATTTTATTTGTTTGAATGTTTTGCCTGATGTGTAACATGTGTATATATGCAGTGCTCATGGAGGTCAGAAGAGGGAAGGGCATCAGAACTTTGGAACTAAGATTGCAGACAGTTGTGAGTCATTGCCCAGGTGAAAGAAACCAAATCCTGACCTCAGTAAAAACAAGTGCTCTTCATCACTAAGCCATCTCTCTAGCAACCTCCCTCCCTTATTTGGTTTGTAAGACAGAGTTTCATGTAGCCCAGGCTGGCTTTCCACTCCTGATCTCCTGTCTCTACCTCTCAAATGCTAGAATTTACAGGCATGTACTAACATGTTAGGCATTTTTCTTTTTTAAATTCTAAGAGAATTTGTTGGAAGGCAGAGGACTTAAGATCAACAAGGAGACCTAGAACAACAGGTACAAACAGAAGATGGACAGGGCTGAGAAAACTATGCAACAGGTACGATGTCTCTACATGATGGAATTAAAGGTGTGTGCCACCATGCCCAGTTATTATTAGTTGTTAAAATGACATTTCTTTACTGTCTGTCATGTGCACTTGTATGTCTGTGGGGTAAGCGTGGTCCACGGGGTCTAAGTGGAGGTCAAAGGACACTGGCAGGATTGGGTTTTCTCTTTCTACTAAGGGAGGCCCACAGGTGAGACTCGTCCACTAGGCTTGGCAGCCGGTTCTTCTTCCTGTTGAGTCTTCTCACTAGCACTTGTTCTGTCTTTTCCTTTACCCAGACAGGGCCTCAGGGAGCCCAGACTGGTCTCAAACTCAGGTAGCTGAGGATCACCTTGAATCCTTTCCTTAGGAAAAAAAAAAAAAAAAGACACCCCCTCCCTCATCAGGAGGCAGAGGCAGGTGGATTTCTGTGACTTTTGAGGTCAGCCAGGTCTTCACAGTGAGTTCCAGGTCAGGTCAAGGCTACATAATGATACTGTCTCAGGAGAAAAAACAAAACAAAACATTTTTGTTTAATAACATTTACTTTCTTTTAATTCATGTGTATGTGTTTAGCCTGTACTTATGTGTATGTACAGTGTGTGTGCTGAGTGATCCTGGAATCAGAGAGGCAAATTAGATTCCCTGGAACTAGAGTTACAGATGGTTGTAAGCTGTCTTGTGGTTACTGAAAACTAGACTCAGGGTCTTTGAAAAGAACAGCAAGCGCTCTTAACCACTGAGATATTGCTCCTGACCCCTCATTTCAATGTTTTAATTTATTTTTAATGAAGTATGTGCACATGTATAAAAGCTTGCAGTTGTTGGAAGAGTATCGAGTTATTGCATGTCCCAGAATCAAACTGGGGTACTGTGCAACAGTAGTACTCACTTTTAACTGCCAAGACAGCTTTTCAGCTCATTTTATCTTTTATTCTTATATTTTGTTGTCTTTTTTTTCCCCCCAGAGCTGAGGACCTTGCCCTTGCTAGGCAAGCGCTCTACCACTGAGCTAAATCCCCAACCCCATATGTTTTTTAAAAAACTATTTTTATGTGCGCATGTCCAGGTGCCAAGGAGATCAGAAGAGGGCACTGAATAACCCAGAGCTTGAGTTATAAACAATTGTGAGTCACTCGGGCTATGAGGTGGCCAACATGGGTTCTGAGAACTAAGCTCAGGTCCTCTGGAAAAGCAATAAGTGCTCTTAACCACTAGCCATGGCTCTAGCCCTTTAATATATTTATTATCATTATTGTTATTATTCTGTGTGTGTGTGTGTGTGTGTGTGTGTGTGTGTGTGTGTGTGTGTGTGCACGATATGTGCAAGGGCCACAGTGAGCATGTGAAGGTCAGAGGACAATTCTGTGAAGTCAGTTCTCTCCATCCACTTTCATAAGGGTTCTGGGGAAGATAACTTAAGTCTGCCTCCAGAATGCTTGCATTAAATGTGTGTGGCCATGCCTGGCTCAAGCCTGATTTATTTTTAAATTTTTATTTATTTGTGTGTGCTGTGTGTGCCATACATGTACAGGTAACTGTGGTGACCAGAGAGGATCTGTGGAAGCTGGAGTTACAGACAATCCATTTATTTATTTATTTATTTATCTATTATTTATTTATTTATTTATCTATCTATTATTTATTTATTCATTCATCCATCTAATTTTTTATTTCATTCATTCATTCATTTTTTTTTTTTGAGACAGGGTTTCTCTGTGTAGCTTTGGAGCCTGTCCTGGAACTCACTCTGTAGACCAGGCTGACCTCGAACTCACAGAGATCCACCTGGCTCTGCCTCCCAAGTGCTGGGATTATAGGCTTGGCCTTTATTTAATTTTTCAAAGATTCGTTCGTTCGTTCGTTTGTTCATTTGTTCATTCATTCATTCATTCATTCATTCATACAGTGCTCTGTCTGCATGTATGTCTGCACTCTGGAAGAGGGCACCAGATCTCATTACAGATGGTTGTGAGCCACCATGTGGTTGCTGGGAATTGAACTCAGGACCTCTGGAGGAGCAGCCAGTGCTCTTCACCTCTGGATCATCTCTCCAGCCCTTGTTTGTCTTTATTTATTCTTTAAATGATTTGTATTTTACTTTACGTGTCTGGGTGTTTTGTCCACGTAGCACAGGCATGCCTGCTGACAGCAGAAGCCAGAAGAGGATGTCAGATGCCCAGGGACTGGAGTTATGGATGGCTGTGAGCTGCTGTGTGGGTGCTGGGAATTGAACCTGGGTTCTCTACAAGAGCGCCCAGTGCCCTTCACCACTGAGCCTCTCTAGTCCCAAGTCTAAGTTCTAGGAGCCAGAATTCAGGCCTTGTGCTGCACTGCAAGCATGAGCCCTCGCGTCCACTGAGCCGCCTCCACAGCCCGAAATGTATCTTACTGCTTCGTTAGTACGAACAAAGCAGCGGACCTTCATTTTTCTGTCATAGACTCCTCTGGTAGCCTCATGAAATCTATAGAAGCTTTCTGTGAGCAGTTACTTCCCAGGTCAGCAAAGTGGTAGAGGGCAAAAATGTTTGTGAAGCAATGCTGATGACCTGAATTTGATCCCAGGACCACGTTGTCCTTTGACAGTATTCATTCTCTCTCTCTCTCTCTCTCTCTCTCTCTCTCTCTCTCTCTCTCTCT
>CABHPR010138787.1:30227-53031 GCA_902168415.1 Peromyscus melanophrys
CTCTCTCTCTCTCTCTCTCTCTCTCTCTCTCTCTCTCTCTCTCTCTCACACGCACGCACGCACGCACGCACGCACGCACGCACGCACGCACGCACGCACGCACGCACAGTAATGAGGGTACATGTGTAGCATGGCACTCATGAAGGTGAGAAGATCATTTCTGAGAGTCAACCCTAGTGCTCTACCTTACTGAGATAGGGTCTTTCTTGATCTTTCTACTGTTATGCTGTCCCCATCTGGTCCAGGAGCTTCCATTTCACTATGGAAATGCTATGGTTTGAGATGCTATCTGTGGGGGCTGGAGAGATGGCTCAGTAGTTAAGGGCACTGGCTGCTCTTCCAGAGGACCTGAGTGCAATCCCCACAACCACCTATAATGAGATCTGGCGCCCTCTTCTGGCATGCAGGTATATATGCAGACAGAACACTGTATACATAATAAATAAATCTTAAAACAACAGATATATTGAAATATAGGTTTCAAGGGCTTAGTAGTAGAGCATAAATATGCCTAGCATATATGAGGCCCTGGTTTAAAACATCAAAATGATGATACAGACATACAAATCAATGTTTTCCCTCTATGTGTACTGGGGATCAAATGATGGACCTTCGACATGCTAGCAGTATATTTGACTACTGATCATTTATATTCATTCATTCATTCATTCATTCATTCATTCATGTGTTTATTTATTTTTAGGTTCTCATTATGTCACTTTGGCTGGCTTGTAGAGCAGGCTGATCTAAAACTCACAGAGAGCAGCTTCTCTCTCTACCTTTAATGCTGAGTGCTGGCATTAAAGGCATGCACCATCATGCCCAGTTACTATACTAGTTCTTTTTTTCCATTAATTGATGTTTATGTGTGTGGGTGTTTTGTCTGTATGCATGTCTGTGCACGCCAGAAGAGGGTGTCAGATCTCTTGGAACTGGAGTTACAGACAGTTGTGAGCCATCATTTGGGTGTCAGGAATTGAACCTGGGTCCTCTGGAAGAGCAGTAAGTGCTCTTAACCACTGAGCTATCTCTCCAGTCCCCTATATTCTTTTTGAGACAGGATGTGGTGGTCTGAAAGAAAATGGCCCCCAAAGGGAGTGGCACTATTAGGACGTGTGTCTTTGTTGAGTAGGCGTGGCCCTGCTGGAGGAAGCCTGTCACTAAGAGTGGGCTTTGAGGTCTCCTATGCTTGAGCTACTCCCAGTGAGACAGGCTATTTCTGTTGATCTGAGTCAAGATGTAGGGTTCTCAGCTCCTTCTCCATCATCATGTCTGCCTATAAACCACCATGACCTATCATGATAATGGACTAAACCTCTGAAACTGTAAGCCACCCCAATTCAATGTTTTCCTTTATAAGAGTTGCTGTAAGCCGGGCACTCGGGAGGCAGAGGCAGGGGGATCTCTGTGAGTTCGAGGCCATCCTGGACTACAGAGTGAGTTCCAGGAAAGGCACAAAGCTACAGAGAGAAACTCTGTCTCGAAAAACCAAAACAAGCAAACAAACAAATAAATAAAAAATGGAATAAAGGGAGTGGTGATCTCAGGGAAAGAGCCTACCCAGCTAAGTTTCCAACCCGTGAAAAGGAATTAAAGAAAAGTTTACAACCCCATGTGGTGGTGGCCCACACCTTTAATCCCAGCACTCAAGGCAGAGGCTGGCAGATCTCTGAGTTTAGACTAGCCTGGTCTACAGAGCAAGTTCACGGACAGCTAAGCTTAGGCAGTGAAAGTAACAATCAAAAGCAGAAAAGCCAGTGAAGATGTAATTGAACAAGGGATAGTGAGCCATATTCCAGCCCGAGAAATACAAGCCATATTCCAACCCCAGAGAGCAGAACTTGGTCGCTTCGGCCATGTAGTTCTGGCTTTAGAATTAATGGGCTATGGAATTTGCCTCTGAATCTAAGGAAAGCCGATAAGGCCAGGCTTGTGTCAGGGGTATCCCTGAATGGAGGCCTAGAGAGGCCATTTCATGAAGTTATGAAGGTGAAGTCTGTCTGGACTGCCTTGGAGACTCTAACATGTTAGAGATGCCAGAGTTGTGGGATACCTGCCAAGGAGAGCTGCTAACAGGAAGTGGAACCAGCCCAAGAGAAAGAAGTGTGTTGCAGTCAACAAAGCTGAACAGAGTTGTCGATATGAAGAGCGTTTTGATATTAGACATGGAGATGCAGAGTTTGTAGTTTGCCCAGATGGTTTTGAGTATGTCCTCACTATGCTCCCTTCCCTATGTTTTAGAATGGTAATGTATTTCCTGTGCCTATTATATGTTGGAAATAGGTGATCTGTTTTGACTTTGATTTTTTAGGGTATTATAGTTAAGAGATTGCATGAATCTCAGAAGAGACTTGGAACTTAAACATTGTTGAAACTGTGATAGACTATGGGGACTTTTGAAGTTGGACTGAATGCATTTTTGCATTATTACATGACTACATTGTTATGATATGGTGCTCGGGAGGCCTTGGTGGATTGGGAGACAGGCCATGCAGACGTGGTGGTGGTGGCGGGCTGCTACCTGGACTGGTGGAAAGTCACTCACACCATGCAGACACATGTCCATGTGGAAAGTTTACTTTTGAGGGGAGGGGAGAGGGAATGGAGGGAAGGGAGATGGAAAAAGGAGAGCGAGAATGTGGAGTTGCACACCTGTGGGAACAGAGAAAAGAGAGGGGGAGGGGGAGCCCTCTCTTGAAGTGGGTTTTCCTTCAGGACGCAGGGCAGGTCCCCAAGGGGCAGGCCAGAATGCCCACATGCATGCCTTTGGGGTCCAGCAAGTTGCACGTGGTAGTTTGAAAGAAAATGGTCCCAAAGGGAGTGGCACTATTAGGGGATGTCGCTTTGTTGGAGTAGGTGTGGCCTTGATGGAGGAAGCGTGTCACTGAGAGAGTGGGCTTTGAGGTCTCATATATGGTTAAGTCACGCCCAGTGAGACCAACCACTTCCTGTTGCCTGCAAGATATAGGACTCTCAGCTACTTCTCCAGTACCATGTCTGCCTGCACAGCACCATGTCCCACCATGATGATAATGGACTGAAGCTCTGAAACTGTAAGCCGCCACCTCAATTAAATGTTTTCCTTTCTATGAGTTGACATGACCATGCTGTCTCTTGACAGCAACAGAAACCCTAAGACACTGTCACTATGATAAAGTATCAGGACCAGAAACAACCTGGGGAGAAAAGGGCTTATTCGGCTTACAGGTTACTGTCCATCATCAGGAGAAGCCATGGAGGAATGCTGCTCACTGGCTTGCTCCCCATGGCTCACTCATTCTGCTTTCTTATACTGGGGGGTGGCACCACCCCAATTAAATGCTTTCCTTTATGAGAGTTGTTGTGGTCATGGTGTTTCTTCATAGCAATAGAAACCCTAACTAAGACACAGGGTTTCTCTGGGCAGCCCTGGCTGTCATGGAATGTGCTCTGTAGACCAGGATGGCCTTGAACTCAGAAATCTGCCTGCCTCTGCCTTCCGAGTGCTAGGACTAGAGGCTGCACCACCACCACCTGGCCTCCCTATATTCTTTTTTTAATTTTTTTTAAAAGATTTTATTTTATTATGTATACAGTGTTCTGCCTGCAGGTCAGAAAAAGGCACCAGATCTCATTACAGATGGTTGTGAGCCACCATATGGTTGCTGGGAATTGACCTCAGGATCTCTGGAAGAGCAGCCAGTGTTCTTAACCTCTGAGCCATCTCTCCAGCCCCCCCATTTAATTCTTAATTGATATTATTATACAGTCACTGGTCTAACAGCTATAGTAATAATTATGCAGTGATAAATAATAGTATGAGATGTTTATAATACCCATAACATAAAATGCAAATATTTTTGAATATTGGTAATTAAATCATGGATATTGCTAATTTTTTTTTTCCTTTTCTTTTAGTGAGGATCTCATGTAGCCCCGAGTGGCCCTGATCTCAATATAGCCAAGGATTGCTTTGAACTCCTCTTTCTCTGCCTTAATCACCCCAGTGCCGGGCGGGATAACAGGCATGTACCACCATGCACGGCTTAAGTTTCTCTCTAACACATACAGCTGGGTACGGTGCCACACACCTTTAATCTCAGCACTTGGTGGCACTCAGAGGCAGGTGGTTCTCTGAGTTTGAGGACAGCCTGCTCTACATAGTGAATTCTAGGTCAGTCAGGGCTACACAGTGAGACCCTGCATGAAAACAAAAACAAAAGCACACACACCTTTGTCTATAGTTGAATTAAGACCTCATGTAGAAAACAGACCAATTTCATGAAGTTTAGCAATATTTTAAGTTGACAAGCAAATCATATAAGAACTTTTTAAAGTTATTTAAAAAGCACTCAGTATTAAAAACCCTTTCTTTTTACCTCTCTCTATTGGACATTGGCTTCATCTGTAACTGTGGAGTCAATCTTGTTGGGGTATTGATGTTCTCACTGGGCTCTTCAGAGGGATGGCCTCTCTAAAAATTCATGTGGGTGAGAGCACAAGGCAAAAAAAAAGAATAAATCAGATATCACCTCTAAAATTGTAAAGCCAATGTTAAGATGCAACCCTGTGGTGACCTGAAGGGGACTGAGAGCAGCCGTGAGGGACACCCACGAGATCGTGACTCACCCTTTTCTTCAGCTTGTGCTTAGACTTCCGCTTTTCTTTTGACCGTCCGGACTTTTTATGTGTACTCATAGGCTGGCTGCCTTTATGGCTAGTGAGTCCATTCATCCTCTGACTTTTGCCTCCAATGATTCCTCGACACTTCTCAAAGCCACATTTACAAAGTTGCTGTAAGGAAAGATAATTATTTTTAACCCTGTACATATCTCTTTTATAAGTTCAAAGAGGAAGCCTGAGCACCTGGATCCCTAAAGTTTTAAGCCTGAATCAAGGATTGTAAATGCAAATAAGCAAATGGTCAACGGAAATATATTCTACTGGTCCATCCCTAGAGTCTTAGCATTTGGTAGCTGGAGGCAGGAAGATCTGGAGTTTACCCTACAACACAGCATATCTGAGGGAAGCCTGACTCAAATGAACCCAGAGGAAGAAGAGGAAGAAAGAGGAAAGGGAGGGAAGGGACTGACGTTACCACTGAAGTATGACGCACACCTGTAATCTTGGCACTCTACAGGTAAATCACAACACCCAAGCTACAAATTAAGTTTGGGGATCAGCCTGGGATACCTTAGACCCTGTTACAAACCAATCAACCAACCAGCCAAAGCAAATATAAAACCTGGGCATAGTGGCACATGCTGTAATCCCAGCACTTGGAAGGTAGGAGGACGGCTTCAAGTTCAAAACCTGCCTGGTCTACATAGCAAGTTCTAGGCTTGCCAGGGCTATAAAGCAAGACCCTATCTCAAAAAGTGAAACCAAAGCAAGACAAGACTGAAGAACACCAGCAGGTCATGTGGTCTTCAGAGTTCTGAGACAGTGAAATTCACATCTGAGAGAGTGGAGAGAAGTCTTCTTCAATGTGACTCTCAATGGCTCCCTCCTGAATTTAAATTCTTACCTGTTTTTCTACATTGAAGGAATGAAAGTTGTAATCATAGGTGAGCTCGGTCCCAGCTGGCACATCCTTAAGTGCATACAGTCCAATTCGGTACACTCCATTAACAGACCTATTTAGAAAATAACAAAATTAAAAGTTGGGATTTCTTACCACAAGTATACTTGGGAAGTACCCTACACTGCACTACAGCCTTGTATTTTCTTTTATGTTCTTTTCCTTTTATTTCCTTTCCTTTTATTTTACCAGAGTCATCTGCCCTCATGCCTTTAATTCCAGTACTCAGGAGCAGAGGCAAGCAGATCTGAGTTCTCGAACAGCCAAAGCTATGTATGAAACCCCTACCCAGTCCCTGTACCTCGAAAAAAAGAAGTATCACTGTGTAGCCCCAGCTGGCCTGGAACTCACTCTGTAGACCAGGCTGGCCTCAAACACAAAGAGATCTGCCAGTCTCTGTCTTGAGTGCCTAGATCAAAGATGTACAGGACCAAGTCTAGCTTATCATCATCATCATCACCATCATCATCATCATCATCTGGCATGGTCTCATGTAGTAACTTATGTTGACCTCAAACTCGCTAGGTAACCAAGAATGACCTTGAACTTTTGATCCTCCTGATTCCACCTTCTGGGTGCTACGATTACAGGCCCATGTTTCCACACAGGATTTATGAGGTGTTGGTGACTGAACCCAGCCAGGCCTCTGTGCATGGTAAGCAGTCACTCTTTCAGCTGAGCTATATTCCCAGCCCCTTATTTACATAGCCTCAAATTCATGCTGACCCATCCTCTTGCTTCAACCTCCCCAGTGGTGAGATTACAAACAAGCATCACCGTGTTTGGCCTTAGATACAGCACCTCTCCCCCACTCCCCCCCAGCAAGATCTTTTTTGTAGCCCTAGCTTCCCTGAATTCTTTCAGTAGACAAGGCTGGCCTTACCTCACAAATATCCTCCTGTCTTTGCCTCTTGAGTTCTAGGATAAAAGGTGAGTACCACCATGACCACGCCACACAAGGACCACACAGTGAGACACCATCTCAATCAATCAAACAAGCAAACAAACAAACAAACAAAAACTCAACCAAGCACTGCCCCAAGAACAAAGAGTGGTAGCATTTGCTAATAATTTTTTCATTCTGTGGCAAAGCATGATGCTCAGGAGTACAGAGCCAGCCTTGGTTTCACAGACAGTTTGAGGTCAGCCGGGACTAAATGAGACCCTGCCTTGAAAAAAAGAAAAGAGAGCTGCCTAGTACAGCTGAAGTTCTAGTTCAATCCCTAGGAAACAAAACAAACCTATACCATACAAAACTAAAACAAAAAATCCAAACAAGCAAATGCTTCCCTGTACTACGAATCTTGAGCACATCCTTTGCTGAATTCTTACAGATGTGTTTACCTGTATAATCTCTCAGAAAGCCCCTAAGTCAGTACCCAGCCCCAAAAGATCCGTATTTTTCTCATCTTTACCACTGTGTATTAGTTTTGTCTATTTTGCACTTCAAATAAATGGAATCAGACAATATAATCTATACTTTAAAATATTTTATGTGTATGAATGTTGTACCTGTATGTCTGTGCACCATGTGCATGCCTGGTGCCTGTGGAGGTCAGAGTAGACACCAGATCCCCTGGAACTGGAGTTACAGATGGTTATGAGCCACCATGTGGGTGTTAGGAACTGAACCGAGTTCTTGCAAGAGTAGCAAGTGCTCTTAAGCACTGTGTTAGCTCTCCAGCCTTTAAAAATGTTAAACTGATGTGTATATCTCTGTGGGAGGGGTGTATGCCGTGTATGCCGTGTGTGTGTGTGTGTGTGTGTGTGTGTGTGTGTGTGTGTGTGTGTGTAGGTACCTGCAGAAGCCAGAACACAGCATAAGACTCACAAGAGCTGGTGTCACAGCTAGTTCTAAGTTGCCCTACATGGGTACTAGAAACTGAACTCAGTTCCCTTCAAGAGCAACAAGTACTCTTAATGGTTGAGCCATCTACTCAGCCTTTGTGGGTTTTTTTTTTTTTTTTTTCCTTCTTCAATACAGGGTTTCTCTGTGGAGCCCTGGCTGTCCTGGAATGCGCTCTGTAGACCAGGCTGGCCTTGAACTCGGAGATCCACCTGCCTCTGCCTCCAAAGTGCTGGGATTAAAGGTATGCCCCATTACCGCCAGGCTGAGTCCTTGTTCTTTTTGATTGTTTGATACAGGACCTCCCTGTGTAGCTATGGCTGGCTTCCTACACAGAGATCCACCTGCCTCTGCCTGGTTAAAAGTGCATGCCACCATGCACAGCAGTTTTTGTTTTGCGACAGAGTTTTTCTGTGTAACAGCTCTGGATGTCCTGGAACTTGCTTTGTAGACCAGGCTTGCCTTGAACTTAGAGATCAGCCTGCCTCTGTGGTGCAGAGATTGCGGGAATGGCCAACCAATGACTGGTCCAGCCTGAGGCCCATGGCACAAGAATGAGCCCACTCCTGACACTGCCTGGAGTGCCAGGACCCAGAGGCTGAAAGGCTCAGAGACCTAGGATAGAGCTAAAGACAATTGGAGGAAAAAATGTCAATGTAATGATGCCTAATGATATTCCGCTCTACTCATAGACTCTTAACTACTCCAATTGTCACCAGAGAAGCTTCATCCAGCAACGAGTGGAAACAGATGCTGAGACCCATAGTCAAACATTAGGCCGAGAAGAGAGAAGAGATTGGAGAAGAGAGAAGGATTATAGGCGCCAGAGGGGTCACGGGCATCACAAGAAAACCCATAGAGACAACTTATCTGGGCTCACATGAGCTCACAGAGTCTGAAACAACCAGAGAGGCTGCATGGGACTGGCCTAGGCCTTCTGCATATATGTGAGAGTTGTGTAGTTTGGTCTTCTTGTGGGACTCCTAACAGTGGAGTCTCTAATGCTTTGGCTGGTTTTTTGGGAAGCTTTTCCTCATACTGGGTTGCCTTGCCCAGCCTTAATACAAGGGAGTTGCTTAGTCCCACTACAACGTGATGTGCCATGCTTTGTTGCCTCTTTCTGAACAGAAAAGGAAGAGTGGATTGTGGGGAGGACAGAGGGGAGGTTGGGGAGCGGGAATGAGAGGAGAGGAGGGAAGCCTGCAGCTGCAGTCAGGATGTTAAAAAAAAAAAAAAAAAAAAAAAAGGCATGCACCACCACCGCCAGACCTAGTATCTTCTGGTTTTTTGGGATGAGGTCTTACTATGTAGTGCCCAGGCTGGCCTGCAATTTGCTGTCCTCCAGCCTTAGTTTCCTAAGTGCTCAGATTAAAAATGTGTGATACCACACCTGCCTTTTAAAAATCTTATTGATCTTTTTCTGGGTGTGGCGTGCAAATGTCACAGCCTATATGTGGAGATCAGAGGACAACTTGTGGGTGTCAGTTCTGTTTTTTTTCTCCCCCCACTATGCAGGCCTCCTGGATTAAATTCAGGTTTGGCAGCAAGCACCTTTATCCACTGAGCCTATACCTTGTATGTACACTCTTATACCCAGTCTCTTTTACCCAATGTCACACCGAATTGTATACATCAGTCTGTACCTTTAGATACTGTACAGTTTTCCACTTAAGGGAAAAAAACATACTTTATATACCTATTCTACTGCTGAGAAATAGTTGACAGATTATAGTTATTAGTTAGTATACAAATCTTTCAGGGCAGACGTGATGTTGCCTACCTGAACCTCAGCACCTTGGAGACTAAAGTGGAAGCATCTTGATTTTCAGATTAGCCTAAGATAAATAGCGAGACTCTTGCAAAAAGAAGAGAAAACACAAAAGTTTTATGTGTAGATTCTTGTACATGTCTTCCACCCCCCTTTAATTTACTCTTTCATTAGTTTAAATCCACAAGGGATATAGCACCATTAATTCTGCATTCAATGGCCTCTGTGGGAAGGTTGCTTCATAATTTGGCAGGAACTATACTACTGTTTCCATGGTTCCAAAGTATCTTTTCCCAGATTCTTCTGCTGTTGTTTGATTGACAAACAAAAAGTTAGGAGTCACTGTGAATTTGAGGCTAGCCTGGTCCATATCTTAAGTTCCAGGACTTCAGGGATATGTCAAGAGACCCTGTCTTAAAAAAAAAAAAAAAAAAAAGAAAAAAGAAAAAAAAAAAAGGCAGGTACTCTCTATGGCTCTGAGATCCTGGTTAAAGCCACAGCCTAAGTTACATTTACCTTTTGGAAGTCCTGTTCTCAAGGTGTCAAGACTGGTCAAAGAGCTAGACATGTCCTGAGCACATCTAGTAATTTTTCAAATAATATATATGTATTTCAAGTAATATATATATATATATATATATATATATTAATTATTTATACACTGTTCTGCCTACATGCCAGAAGAAGGTACCAGATACAATTATAAGATGGTTGTGAGCCACCATGTGGTCACTAGGAATTGAACTCAGGACCTCTGGAAGAACAGCCAGTATTTTTAACCTCTGAGCCACCTCTGCAGCCCCTATTAAGGCCATACTCTTATACCTGGAATAGGATAGGGTTGCTGGGTTTTTAGTAGGCAATGACATGCTTTTAACCTTGTCTGGCTTGCTTTTACACTATTTTGTGAACATTTTGTATTGTCAGTTCTTAATTCTAGACATTTTGGGGGATACAGACTGATCTTCAAACGGTATCAAACCCATTAAATATTTTTTATTTAAGGTTTCATGAAGCCCAAGCTGTTCTTAAACTGCAGACTCCTGATCTGTCTGTCTCCATCTCTTGAGTGTTGGATTGACAGGTATGTTTTATTTTTATCATGTCTAGCCTATCTTTCTTTCTTTTTTTTTTTTTTAAAAACAGTAATTATTCTTTCATTTTTTAAACAATGGGGAAGCCAGAGAGGGCTCAGTGATTAGGAGCACTTGCTGTTAGCCCATGGAATCTAAGTTCAGTTCCCAACATGCAAGTCAGGCAGCTCTAGCTCAGGCATCTGACGCCCTTCTGAACTCTGAGAGCTTACACATACTCCAACGTGTAGACAAATAATACCTTTTCTTCTTCTTCTTCTTCTTTTTTTTCTTTAAGAAGAGGTATTGTCTTCCTGATTTTATAGCTTCTGAGTAAACACACAGTCCTTTCTCAGGTAAACATGTGCAAATATCTTCTTTGAGCATGCATGACCTTTATTTATTATTGACTTATCATTGTTTTGTGTGTATCCATGTGCAGATGCTTATGTGTCACAAACCATATGTTGGCATCAGGGGTCAGCTAGTGGGAGTCAGTTCTCTGCATTCATCATGTGTGTACAGGGATCAAAAGCAGTTCTTAGGCTTGGCAATACTCACCTTTACACGCTGATTTAGGCTTCAGTATTTGCTTTTGTGTGTGTGTATGTATACATGTGTGTGAAGTCCAGAAGCTGACATCCTTTTGAAGTTGGAACTCACTGACCTAACCAGTGAGCCACAAGGCAGGAAGTAGCACCCCTCCAGGGCCTCTGCATCAGCTCTGCCTCCAGGTCCCTGCCCCGCCTGAGTTCCTGCCCTCACTGCTTCTGATGATGGACTGTTATATGGAACTGTGGATGAAATAAACCTTTTCCTCCACAAGTTGCTTTTGGTCATGGTGTTTCATCAAAGCAACAGTAGCCCTAACTAGGACAAGGGGTGAGATCAAACTTAGGATTGTCTTAGTGTACAGATAGTACTGATAACTTAGTAACAGATAAGTACTGTTACTGAGGATGATTAGAAATAAATCCATCCCTAGCTGGGTGGTGGTGGTGGTGGTGGTGGTGGTGGTGGTGGTGGTGGTGGTGGTGGTGGTGGTGCAAGCCTTTAAACCCAGCACTTGGGAGGCAGAGGCAGGCGGATCTCTGTGAGTTTGGGGCCAGCCTGGTCTGCAAAGCGAGTTCTAGGAAAGGCACAAAGCTACACAGAGAAACCCTGTCTCAGAAAAAAAAAAAAAAAGAAAGAAAAGAAATCTATCCCACTCTTGAATATTTGAGACAGTCTTACTACATAGGCCAACTTGATAGCACTGACATTAAAATTCTTTTTTTTTTTTTAAGGTTTACTTATTTATTATGTATACAGTATTCTGTCTGTATATACACCTGCAGGTCAGAAGAGGGCACCAGATCTCATTATGGATGGTTGTGAGCCACCATGTGGTTACTGGGAATTGAACTCATGACCTCTGGAAGAGCAGCCAGTGCTCTTAACCTCTGAGCCATCTCTCCAGCCCCGACATTAAAATTCTTTTATTATTAAAAAGCATTTATTTTGCCGAGTGGGAGTGGCACACGCCTTTAGTCCTAGCACTTGAGAGGCAGAAGTAGGTGGATCTACATGAGTTCAAGGCCCTGATCTACAGAGTTCCACGATAGCCAGGGCTATTACACAGAGAAACTCTGTCTTGAAAACACCTCCCCACCCCCTCCAAAATAATTTATTTTGTTTTTAATTGTGTCTGTGTCTGTCTGTAAGGGGAGAGGGTAGGTATACAGGGGGAGGCCAGAGGTGTCGGATTCCCTGAGATGGAGTTACAGGCAGCTGTGAGTTGTCCAGTATGGGTTCTGGGAACTGAGCTGTATGTATTCTTAACCACTAAGCTATTACCTCTCCAGCCCCTATTATCATTTTGAAAAGTATGGACTGCTTAATGAATTTGTATGACAGCTTTAAGCAACGGCCTCACTAATCTTCCTTTATTCCAATTTTAGTATGTGTGCTGCTAAAATGAATACTATTATTCTTTATTATATTATTTAAATGTGTAGGGTGTGTATGGAGGTCAGAGAGCAACTTTCAGGAGCGGGCTCTCACCTTCTCATATAGGAGAAATGAAACTAAGGATGTTTGGCACGATGGCAAATGCCTTAATCCACTGAGCCACCTCACCAGCCCTATTTATTACTAAAAACATTGTGTTTTACATACATGTACATGTTTGTATGAGTGTGTAACAGTACTCTCTAGCCATTGTTCTCTCCTCCCTCCTGACTAGACTCCTGGAATGTATAGGATCTCTCACTAAAAACAGTGCTCACTGACTGGCTACGCTGGCTGGCCAAGAAGCTTTTGGGGATCTGCCTGTCTCCACTTATCTCACGCTAGGGTCACAAACCATGTACCACCATGCCTGGCTTTTGACATGGGTGCTGGGGCTGTGGCAACAGGTTCTCATGTCTGTGCACTATGCACTGTAACTAATGTTAGTTCCTTAGTGCCCCTCCCCCTTTTTGAAACAGTATATAACCCAAGCTAGTCTCAAAATCTGCAGTGGAAGAGTAGGTACAAAGATTGATTCCTAGCCCTTGAATAAGACATATCTGTTCACAAAGTTTTGTCTAGTGGATCTTACTACAAAGGTCTAACTTTCTTTAAGGTTGATTTTTAGGTATTAAGGATTCTTATTTTCCTAGTATTTTATATGTATGAGTGTTTTGCCTGCTTGTATATATATGTGTGCCATATAGGTGCCTGGTGCTCACTAAGGTCAGAAAAAGGGGTTAGATCCCCTGGGACTAGAGTTAAAGACCACTGTGAGCTGCTACATGGGTACTGAACCAGGGTCCTCTGGAAGAACAGCTAGAGCTCTTAGCAACTGCTGATCCAACTCTCAGCCCTTAGAGACTAGTCTTTAATGAAGTTACTATAAATAGTATTGTCTTTTACTTTTTATTTCACTTTATTTTTTTCTTTTTTGAGACTGGATCTCACTCTGTAGCCCTGACTAGCCTAAAACTCTTTCTGTAGACCAGGGTGGCCTCAAACTCACAAAGATCACTTGTCTCTGCCTCCCAAACATTAGGATTAAAGGTATGCACCACCAGCTGTGCTCAGCACTTTTATTTTTAAATAATAAATTTAAAATGAACTATGTGTATGAACATCTGTATGAGTGTATGCCTGTGTGTGCAGGTGTCTGTGAGGGCCAGAGGGGACACTGGATCCCCTGGAGGTGGAACTTAGGCTTTGAACAGCCTGACATCAGTGATGGGAACTGAGCCTGGGTCCTCTCCTGCCTGAGCACTACCTTGTACTTGGTTGTTAGCGCACTCAAAGTGGAGAATAGTAACTCTTTTCCTCAAGGAAACTGCTCCAAAATCTCCATGTACATAATCATTATCATTTGTGCCGAATGGCAGTGAAGACTCACTTTGAGCTCAGGGGCCTCAGGAGTAGAGTGTGACTTTGAACTTCTGATCCTCTCATCTCCACATCCTGAAGGCTGGGATTATAGGGCTGGGATTATATGTCTTGAGGGGGATCAAACCCAAGGTTCTGGGCATCCTAGGCAAGCATTATACTGACTGAGCTGTATTTTAGCTCTGGCTTATTTCTAATCTATTTGGTTGGTGTGGGTTCTTTGAGACAGCACCTAAGAATCCCAGGTGTGCTTCCCATGCAAACTGCTGAGCCCACGGTCTCTTCATCTACCATTTTAGTTTTTCCTTTCCTCACTGCATCATTTAGTTAGGGCCATCAGCACAAAGGGAATTAAAGTTGTTGATAAAAAATCTTCAATTTTTTTCAGTTTTTGTATTTATTGACTCTGTGTGTGTGTCTCTGTGTGTGTGTGTGTGTGTGTGTGTGTGTGTGTGTGTGTGTGAGAGAGAGAGAGAGAGAGAGAGAGAAAGAGAGGGGGGAAGGGGGAGAGAGAGAGAGAGAGAAAATGAGTGAGTGTGAGTGTGAGCGTGTGTCACATGAAGATCTCAGAGGACAATTTCAGAGTTAATACCTCCCCTTTCCCAGTCTGGGTCCTAGGAATTGGATGCAGGTCTTCAGGCTAGGCAGCAAGTGCCCTTTACCCAATAAGCCATCTCACCATGATGAAGCCCGGGACTTTAAGACTAGTCCCCACCACCTCCCTTTTGAGAAATGGTCTCCTGTACCCAGTCGATTCTTGAATTATACACAGAAGGATCAGAGGCTCAAGGTCAGACTGGCAAGATGGCCCAGTGGGTACAGATAATTGCTACCAAGCCTGGTGACTCGAGTTCAGTCCCTAGGACCCACATGGCAGAGAGAACCAATGCCTACAAGTCATGCCCTGCCACCCACATGTGCTCCGCGAGTAACAAATAAATACACACATAAATGGAATAAAAAAGCTCATTGTCATCATCAGCTAAATGGAAAGCTCAAGGCTAGCCTGGGCTACAGGGAATGCTATCTCAAAACAAACAAAAACAAAATAAACAAAAAGTGTATCTAAGTGACGATATGGGCCTCAAGTTTATTTTGGTACATGATTTTAACTCTAGACTCAATTTCTTAGGGTATATATTCAGAGTTCCTAGTTATTACATCATTTTTGGGAAAATTTGTTTTTCCCTTTTCCTCTAACCTTTCCTAAATAAATTTATTTAGAGCTGGGTGTGGTGGCACATGCCTTTAATTCCAGCACCTGGGAAAGAAGGGGCAGGTGTATCTCTGTGAGTTCAAGGCCAGACTGGTCTACATATTGAGTTCCATGACATCCAGGAGATCCTGTCTCAAAAAACCAATATATCAATTAATTTTAAAAAAATCTCAAAGTTATGCCAGGCAGTGGTGGTGCATGCTTTTAATTCCAGCACTCAGGAGACAGAGGCAGGTGGATCTCTGCAAGTTCTAGGACAGTCTGGTCTACATCGAGGGGCCATATGTCAAACGAACAAAGATGTCCACCCTCATACTCAGTTTATTTTATTATTTTTCAAACATTTATTTTGTATTTGGGCATATGTACATGTGTGTGTTATAGCACACGTGTGGAGGTAGGGAACAACTACTGGGAGTTGGTTTTTTTCCTTCTACCGTGTGGGAAGATCCTTAGGAACAAAGATCAAATCTCAGGCTATCAGGCTTGGTAGAAGTCATCTTTACTAGCTGAGTACCCTCAATGTCCTCTGCTTTTTCTGTTTGTTTTGTTTTTGAGTGTTTGTCTTACTATACAGCTCTGACTGGCCTGGAACTCACATGTGACCCACCAGCCTCTGCCTCTGGAGTGCTGGGATTAAAGACATGCATACCTATGTCATCCTCCCCATTTATTTCTTTTATGCTTATATGTATGTTTGTGCACTGTGTGCATACCTGGTACTTTGGAGGCTAGGAGGAGCCAGATGCTGTGGAAATGGAGTTATAGGTAGTTACAAGCATACATTGGTTCTGAGAATTGAACACAGGTACTCTGCAAGTGCTCTTAACTGAACCACCTCTTCAGCCATTCTTTATTATTTTATTTTTTCGAGACAGGGTTTCTCTGTGTAGCCATTTCTTTCTTTTTAAAACAAAACAAAACAGAGTTTCACTATGTAGCCTGGGCTGGCCTCAATCTCAATGTTCTCCTGCTTTACCTTCTCAAGTGTTGGGATTATAGGTGTGTGCATGTGTGTGGGGTATATGTATGTATTGTGTGGGTTTGTGTATATTCTTTGTTAAGGCCAGAAATCCCCTAAAACAGATTATAATAAAAATTAGCTCAACATTTGTTTCAGAAGATGGGGAGATTGACTGTGTGAAGATGCTGTGGGATAATGAGCTTGTACAGTGTAAAGATTTGTCACTCAAATTGGTTTAATAAAATGCTGATTGGCAAGTAGTCAGGCAGGAAGTACAGGCAGGGCGAGCAGATTAGAATGCTGGGAAAAGAAAGGGCGGAGAAAAAGTCACCAGCCAGATGCAGATGAAGCATGATGAGAATGTCAAACTGAGAAATGATACTAAGCCACATGGCTAAACATAGATAAGAATTACGGGTTAATTTAAGTGTAAGAGATAGTTAGTAATAAGCCTGAGCTAATAGCCAAGCAGTTATAATTAATATAACCTTCTGTGTGGTAATTTGGGAAGTGGCTGCTGGGTATTCAGGAGTTGTTGGCCAAACAGAAACTTTCACCTATAGGAAAAGGGCAAGTTGGATGCTATGACTCATACTTGCAATCCTAACACTCACTCTCGGCATACAGAGGCAGGAGAATTGCTTTAAGTCTGAGACTAGCCTGGTCTGTCTAGTGAATTCCAGGCCAGCCAGGACTACACAGTGAGATCCTGTCTAGCAGTTTCCTGTTTTTGTTTATTTGAGATAAGGTCCTGCTATGTAGCCTTAGCTGGCCTGAAATTCACTATGCAGATCAGGCAGGCTGTGAGGTTGTCTGCCTCTGCTTGGGGAAGGCCTGTACCACCACAACTGGCCTTATTGTCTCTTTGCAGAGTTAGGGATGAAATTAAGCTTCTGTGCTTGCTAGGCAAGTGCTCTACCTTAGAGCTCCATCTCCAGTTTCTTAACTTCCTGAAATGTTTTGTTTTCGTTAGGGGTGCAGATTTTGCGGATGAATATGTTGGTAAAAATTAATACACACTTAAACCTGTATTTTTGTGTATGTGAATTACACCTTAATTTAATAAAATTCATGAAAAAATGAAGCTGTTCATATTATCCTCATATTATTTCTTCTAATTGTGTGTGTCCATGTGCACATGCCACAGTGTGTGTGTGTGTGTGTGTGTGTGTGTGTGTGTGTGTGTGTGTGTGTGGAGGTCAGAGGACAACTTGTGGAAGTTGGTTCTCTTCTTTCACTCTGCAGGTTTCTGGGAATCAAATTCAGGTTGTTAGAGGAGCTGGAATTACAGGCAATTGTGAGCTACTGATATGCTGATATGGATGCTGAGAACCAAGTTCAGATGCTCTGCAAGAGCAGTATATACTCTAAACCACTGAGTACCCTGCTTGGCTTTCTGAGGAATGGGAGTGCAGACATGTCCCACGTTTCTTTTTATGATTTTAAAATGTATGTGTATGTAAGTGTCTGTGTGGGTATGTGCACGTGAGGGCAGGTGCTAGCAGAGGCCAGAGCTGTTGCCTCTCCCCAGAGCTGGAATTACAAGTGATAGGAATCAGTTCTCTGGAAGAGTGGTATGTACCCTTAACCATTAACCATCTCTCCAGCCCTTCAATGCTTCTTTGATAAAATTCTTTTTCTTCGAAATTAGATTCGACCATTTCTCTCTCTCTCTTTTTTTTTTTTTTTTTTTTTGGTTTTTCGAGACAGGGTTTCTCTGTGTAGCTTTGCGCCTTTCCTGGAGCTCACTTGGTAGCCCAGGCTGGCCTCGAACTCACAGAGATCCGCCTGGCTCTGCCTCCCGAGTGCTGGGATTAAAGGCGTGCACCACCAACGCCCGGCTCGACCATTTCTCTTAAGAAAGAATCTCACGGGGCTGGAGAGATGGCTCAGTGGTTAAGAGCACCGACTGCTCTTACAGAGGTCCTGAGTTCAATTCCCAGCAACCATATGGTGGCTCACAACCATCTGTAATGAGATCTGGTGCCCTCTTCTGGCCTGTAGAGACACATGCAGGCAGAATACTGTATACATAATAAATAAACCTTAAAAAAAAAAAAAAAAAAAGAAAGAATCTCACATTTCCCGTTTTTTGTCTCTTGTGATAAATGTACTGGAGTAAGTGTGCTCAAAATATAACTTGGCTAAACAAAATGACATACATATAATGCAGTTGTTTAGCATCCAATAAGCATTCAGTAAGGACTAGGGTCAGTAGTACCATGACTGCTCTATTTTTCTGGTAAGAGTAGTTAGGATAAACTAAAGAAAGAGCAAAAGCTTACTCTGCCTGAAGGACTTGGTATAATGGAACTTCCCACAATGCTTTGTGTAAACCGCATGACAACAGATAAATCTCTGGCGCCCTCAGTGCCTTCCATTCTGCACGGTTCTTTGATTCACCCTTTCATGCTTTCTTACCATTTCTGCATTTCACAATTTGGGTCACAGCTGTGGTTGATGAATCTGGCCTCATTTCCCATGCGATAACTATCAATCACCATTCCACTATCCAGATTTAAACAGTAGTGGTCACTGTGATTATGATACTGTTCAATCATCCTGTTCCTGAAGAAGAGAGAAATAACCAAAAGCCAATTACTGATTAAATTGGAAGGCAGCTATACTATCTACTATACTATCAACGACGAATCACAAACGAACATAAAAGTGTTCATCACATCTGTAATCACATCTGTAATTCACTAGCTTCCCTTGCAGAGTCATCACTGTGTTGGGATCTCATTATTTACCTGAATTCTTGTTCGCTGACAACTTCCCCTAGGTATTCTATGATGAACTGGCCAGCTTTTAGGGGTTCTTTGGTTCTAATTCCCCAACCTTTTTCCTCAGCTCGAAATCGTTCCAGACATTGCACCCACTCATGCCTCTGTATCCTCTGGTTACAGCACTGCTCACCACAGGGGCAAGTGTTAGGGGAACACTCAGCAAAGATCATTCTAGAAAATAATAATTATAGTCAGTTACAAAATACATTTTTACTCCATACATTTTATATCTTCAAATTATTTTTAAATTTTATTCATGAAACAATTTTAACAAGAGTAGCTAAATATCCAAAATGAAATAATTCAAAACTTAACTTTCACAATTTTAGAGTTAGATCAGACAATTCTTTACTGCTATATAAAACTCCCAATCCTCTAGTTTCTCTGATGAGATTGGATGCCTTTAGGGTGATATGGCTGCAGACACTCTAGTCTTTCTGTTGCTGTTTTCTTCTTTTTGTGGTTTTTCAAGAAAGGGTTTCTTCTTTGTATGCTTGTCTGTTCTGAAAGTCTGTAGACTAAGCTGGCCTCAAACTCAAAGAACCACCTGCTCTGCCTCCCAAATGCTGAGATCAAAGTCCCATGTTACCATGCCTGGCTAGGAACATAGATTTGAGAAAACAACAACAACAACCCTGAGAAAGAACTGCTGAGAGTAGGAAAGACGGCAGGAACGACATAGAAAGGAGAGCAGGAGAGGGAAGAGTACCAATCACAAGGACACTTATTAGTTGACTGATTGTGTGTACTGGGGATGAGTACAAGACACAGCACATGTGCACAAGTCAAAGGACATCTTATGGGAGTTGGTCTCTCCTTCCACCATGTGGGTCCTGAGAACTGAACTCAGGTCTTCAGTTTGGGAGCAAGTATGTTTCTGCTGAGCAATCACGCTGGCCTTCTGTTACTGATTTCCTTGCTACTTATTGTTGAACACTCCACGATCTTTACACTGAAATCTTATTCTGTAGCAGTTCATGGCCATTTACAGACTTTTCCTTTAGCTTTAGGTGTTCTGTTCTGATCGAAGTCTTACTGTGCAGTCCAGATAGAACTGAAACCTTCTACATAGCACAGTCTGGCCTGGAATGTTTGATCTTTTCTCCTCTTTAAAAAGAAAAAAAATAGGCCGGGCTGGTGGTGGCGCACGCCTTTAATTCCAGCATTGAGAGGCAGAGCCAGGCTGATCTCTGTGAGTTCAAGGCCAACCTGGTCTACAGAGCGAGATCCAGGACAGGCACCAAAACTACACAGAGAAACCCTGTGCATTGGTGTCAGGTCCCCTGGAACTGGAATTACAGATAGTAGCGAGCTGCCATGTGGGTGCTGGGAATTGAACTTGGGTCCTCTGGAAGAGCAGTCAGTGCTCTTAACCACTGAGCCATCTCTCCAGCCCCTAGAAAAGGTTAAAAAAAAAAAAAAAAGTACAGACATGCAACAAAAGCCTTTGTTATAATCTTTGTGTGTATGTATTTTCCAGAATAGGTATTTAAAATTAGAAAGAAATTTAACCTTTTTGTAACAGAATTCATTTTTATTTGTATTAATTTCTTTTTTGAGACATGATTTCACTATGTAGCCATGGCTGAACTGAAGCTTACTATGTAGACCAGGCTGCCTCAAATTCATAGTGAAACTACGTCTTAAAAAAAACAAAACAAAAAACAAAAAACAAATGTTTTGTATCACAATTTTTTTGTTTTGTTTTGTTTTTCAAGGCAGGGTTTCTCTGTGTAACAGTCCTGGCTGTCCTGGAACTCACTCTGTAGACCAGGCTGGCCTTGAACTCACAGAGACCCGCCTGCCTCTGACTCCCAGTGCTGGGAATAAAGGCGTGTGCCACCACCCCAGCTGTATCACAATTTTAACTTCACTTACTTACTTGTTTGTTATGTACAGTGCCCATGAATCAAGATGTGTTCTCAAAGACACCTTGCAGGATTTGGTCCTCTCCTTCCAACATGTGGTTTCTGGGAAGCGCAATAACCCACTGAACTAGCTCACAAGCCCACAGTATAAATTACTGGATCAGAAAACTAGTAGGGGGATTTTGAGAGTATTTTCTTCATATATATTATAATACATAATACATAATCGCCCCCTCTACTCAGCTCTAAGCAGAAATGTGCTACACAGGATAAAAATTTCCCCTGCATGGAGGAATAAAAATTCATATACAGATAACTGCTTAGGGAAGAAGCTATTATATTTTTTGTTTAATTACTTATCACTTTTGACATTACCTTGCCACTTTTCTTTGTAGCATATGGACTAATTTGCAAAATTATTTTAGGTAATACCTATTGAAAGACAACTGAGCTCAAAATTTAAGGTCTAGTTTTATATTGAAAAGGAACAATGAATTTTAAAGAATATCAAGAGCTTAACTGTTGAAATTTAAGAAAAATATTTCAAAACATTGATGTGAACTAACTATAAAAGCCCATTTAAGGCGAGACGGTGGTGGTAGTGGTGGCACCTTCAATCCCAGCACTCAGGAGGCAGAAGCAGGTGGATCTCTGTGAGTTCAAGGCCAGCTTGATCTACAAAGTAAGTTCCAGGACAGCCAGACTACACAGAGAAACCCTGTCTTGAAAAAAAACAAAAAACAAAAAACAAAAAAAGTCCACTTAAGGACAGGTGAGGTTATGAATGTCTTGAATCCCAGCACTCAGAGGCAGAGGCAAGAGGATCTCTGTAAGTTCCAGGACAGCCTGATCTGTGTAGTGAGTTCAAGGACAGCCAGGGCTAGAAAGTGAGACCTTGTCTCCAAATATCAAAACCAAACCAAACCCCTATTTAATATTTATTTACTTATCTATGGTGATATTTTCTTTTGTACTAAAATGTTATTTGTATGTTAATAAATAAAGTTGCCTGGGGGTCAGGGCTATTAGCAAGCCATTGGAAAGCTGGGCGGTGGTGGTGCACGCCTTTAATCCCAGCACTTGGTAGGCAGAGCTAGGTAAGTCTCTGTGTGTTCAGGGATACAGCCAGCATTGGATACACATGCCTTTAATCTCAATACCAACCATAGAAGACCTGGAGGTCTGTACAGACAGGCAGTGACGTGGCGGTCATGTGGTTGGGTTTACAACCAATGAGAAGGCAGAACCGAAAGTCTTTATAAAGACTTTAACACAGGAAGTAGCTCTCCTTCGGAGAAGTAGGACCACCGCAGGAGGAAGGGTAAGGTTTTAGCTCTTAGCTCTGACCTCTTGGCTTTCTTCTTTGCATTGGTTCTGTGTTTCTTATTTAATAAGACGGTTGGTTACATCTACATTTATCTGCATATGAGCTTGCATGCATACACACACACACACACACACACACACACACACACACACACACACACACACACACACACACCACAGTCATGGTCCACATCATTTTCAGGAGTTAGTTTTTCTTCATTCACCATATAAGTCTAGAAATGGAATTTAGGTGAACAGGATTGGCAGCAAGCTTCTTTACCCTCTTAGCTATCTCATCAGCCTTAAAAGTCCATTATTTATTTAAAAGAATAGTCCTGAATCACAATTTTACAGGACCATTTGCAAATAAATCCAATTAACAATGTGACGATTGATCCTGTTGGCAGGGCGCAGTGACACGTATCTTCTTAATGTCAGCACTCAGGAGGCAGAGGCTGGCAGAGATCTGTGTGCCCCATCAGCCTGGGCAACACAGTCTAACAACAACAAAATGATGAATTCTGTACACACCTTCAGGTTCCTGCCATACATCGGGTGATGCACGCCTTTAATCCCAGCACTTGGGAGGCAGATGCAGGTGGATCTCTGTGAGTTCAAGGCCAGCCTGGTCTAGAGAGTGAGATCCAGGACAGGCACCAAAACTACACAGAGAAACCCTGTCTCAAAAAACCAAACATAAGACAAAGTCATACATGTTAGCTCCATTTAATGGAGACTTTATAATGGGTTATTTGTAAAATCTAAGTAGGTATCTATTAAATAATATCTTTGAATTTTTCTTACATATTTATGCATTTATCACATTCTTGTCATTTGTCATATTGATTTCTTTGTAGTGAACAGCTTCCCAACATTCATTTGACAACACTGTATCTTCGGGTTATTTTCTGGTTGTGGTTTAAGTAGGTTTGTTAGGACTGAATACAGGCCAGCACAGTGTGAAAAATAAAAGTAATACTTATGCCAACAAAAATTATATAAAACAACCAACGTATTTGATATGG
>CABHPR010138788.1:0-11847 GCA_902168415.1 Peromyscus melanophrys
AACAAAAACCTTAAATCTAATCTCCTTTGCTTAGCCCTTTTCCTAACCCTTGATAACAACTTGTAACCAACCCCCCTAAACAATGAAAATTATCCCAGACCCAAAACCCATTAAAAGACCAAAAAACCACCCATCCCACACCACCTCTTTGGGAATGTGGGTGTTGTATTCTTAAAATTGCTTCCTGCTGGGTATGGGTGAAGGTATCTTTATCCTGAAAGAAAAATTTTAGGTTAATTGTCAAATTCTAGGAAAGGTAATTATAGCCTTCATTATCCAGTCTGTGTATAATGCCAAGTTCAGGGTTTATCACAAGTCCTTATTCAAGTAGTCTTTGAGACTGGATCGTCTCAGCTAGCCCTCTCAAAATTGCTCTGAGCACTTTGTAGTCTAAAGCTGATCTGTAGATGATGTTTGTCAGCTTAGTGATATTATTATTGTCCATGTGGAATTGTTGTTGTTGTGGGGCCCCATCTTCTTCCTGGAGACTTCAGTTGATGTTAGGCCTGGCCATGATTTCCTGCAGAAAACTGGTAAGAGACTCGAACACAAAAACATATATATGCAGCTAATTGAAGCCTTTTTTCTAGAATTAGTTAGTATTCTATATGACCATTCATATCTTAACAAAGTTTAAAATGTATACATATATATGCATATATTATATATATTAATCTTGTAAATTTTGATATAAAATTCATACTTTAAGAAAAGTTTAAAGAATCAGAATAGAATCAAAGAGTTGAGATTAGTAGTAGAATAGTCCCTTAATTAATTTGGTTTTCCTCCTGTTCCATAGCAGAAGATGGCTCTTTTCTTTTGGCATGATACAGGGAGTTTGCATTTTCCTTTTAACAACATGCTTGAGTTTAAAGAAGGAGAGAGCCATTCTCCAACTCCAAAGTCAGCTTTAAATTTTAATTGAACTGGGACTATTAGAAGACCAATAGTGTTAAATTTCTTTAGAGAAGAGCAGAAACAAACATTTAGGAAGACTTATATAATTTTTTAGATGATATAACCATACGCCATTTCACTCTGTTTCCTGGGATAGATGATTTGTCCCTTTTCTTCAGTTGTCTCATTTGTCCAGTGTTCTTCAGATTCCTTAACCTTCATTCTCCTAAAAGACAAAGCATATCCTTTAGAGTTCTGCTTGATCTTTCTATAACTGCTTGACCTGTAGGATTATGTGGTATACCTGTAATATGCTTTATATTGTAATAAGCAAAAAACTGTTTCATTTTAACAGAGACATATGCTGGAGCATTGTCAGTTTTGATTTGTGCAGGTATGCCCATGATGGCCATAACTTCTAGCAAATGAGTGATTACAGAATCAGCTTTTTCAGAACTCAAAGCAGTTGCCCATTGAAATCCTGAATAAGTATTGGTGGTATGGTGTACATATTTCAATTTTCCAAATTCTGCAAAGTGAAACATGTCCATCTGCCAGATTTCATTTCTCTGAATACCCTTTGGGTTGCATCCTGCTGGTAATGGTGTTTGATTGTAGAAGGAACAAGTAGGACATTTCTTTACTGTTTCTTTGGCTTGTTGCCAGGTTATGGAAAAATCCTTTTTTAAACCTTTACTATTGACATGATGTTTTTTATGAAATTCTGAAGCCTCCAGCACATTTCCTATCAATAACTTATCAATCTCATCGTTACCTTGTGCTAGAGGGCCTGGCAGACCAGTATGAGATCGAATGTGAGTTATATATAAAGGATGACTCCTTTTCCTGATGGTATCTTGTAATTGAATAAATAGTGAAGTTAATTCTGAAGCATCAGGGATAAATTCTGCAGTCTCAATATGTAATACCACTCTTTCAGCATACTGAGAGTCAGTTACTATGCTGAGAGGTTCTGAAAAATCCATTAATACCAACAGAATAGCATACAATTCTGATTTTTGAACTGAATTATAAGGACTTTGAACCACTCTACTTAAATTTTCTGATTTGTAACCTGCCTTTCCTTGTTTGTTGGCATCTGTATAAAATGTACAAACTCCAGATATGGGTTTTTCCCGTACAATTTGAGGCAGGATCCAATCAGCTCTCTTTATAAGATCAATTCTATCACTTTTGGGATATTTGCTGTTAATTTCTCCCAAAAAATTACTGCAAGCTCTTTGCCAAGGTTCACTTTCTATCCATAATTTTTCAATGTCCTCCTCAGTTAAAGGTGCGACAATTTCTGCTGGGTCTATTCCTGCTAATTGATGAAGTCTCAATTTTCCTTTCCAAATCAAGTCAGAGATTTTTTCCACATAAGTTTTTAATTTTTTATTCAGTTTATTTGGTAAAAAAAATATCCATTTCAATATAATATCTTCCCTCTGGTTTAATATTCCTGTAAAGAATGCCTAGAAGGTAAAATAACCAAAATACAATCCAGATTTGGATCAATACAATCCACGTGCCTTTCATGTACTTTCTTTTCTACCAAGGCCAATTCTTTCTCAGCTTCAGGTGATAATTCTCTTGGACTATTTAAGTCCTTGTCACCTTCTAAGGTTTTGAACAAATTATTCAGTTCATCATTTTTTACCCCAACAATAGTTCATAGATGAGAAATGTCTCCAAATAATCTTTGAAAGTGATTAAGAATCTGTAGTCGATCTCTCCTAATTTGCACCTTTTGAGATCTAATTTTTGTAGCTCTATTTTATATCCTAAATAATTGATAGAATCTCCTCTTTGTATCGTTTCAGAAGCAATTTGTAACCCCCAGCAAGGCAAAATTTTCTTTACTTCTTCAAACATTCTTTCTAAAGTATCTGCATTTGAGTCAGCTAGTAAAATACCATACATATAATGATAAATTATAGATTTAGGAAAATTTTTATGTATCACTTCCAATGGCTGTTGTAAAAATACTGGCACAGAGTTGGGCTATTCAACATTCCCTGTGGTAGGACCCTCCACTGAAATCTTGTAACCGGTTGAGAATTATTATAAGTAGGCATGGTGAAAACAAATCTTTCTCTGTCTTTTTCTTGTAAGGGTATTGAAAAGAAACAATCTTTTAAATCAATAACTATGAGAGGCCATCCTTTTGGTAACAGAGTAGGCAAAGGAATTCCAGATTGTAGAGAGCCCATTGGCTGAATTACTTTGTTAATTGCTCTAAGGTCTGTTACCATTCTCCATTTACCAGATTTCTTTTTAATAACAAATACAGGAGAATTCCAAGGGCTGGTTGACTCTTCAATATGCTGAGCATTTAACTGTTCTTCTACCAGCTCTTCTAAAGCCTGGAGTTACTCTGTTGTTAAAGGCCATTGCTGAACCCATACAGGCTTGTCTGTTAACCATTTTAAAGGTAGAGCTGTTGGTGTCTTTGGAAGCTCATCAGTTGTTGTGCTCTGTTCTTGTATAATATGGATGCCTGTGACCACTCATTAGAATAATATCTTCTAATATTTCTCTCAGAAACATGTGCTAGTGTATGATTTGTTTCTGAGATTAGAGGGATGTTAATCTGAGTATTCCATTGTTGCAACAGGTCTTGACCCCACAGGTTCATAGCTATGTTAGCCACATATGGTTTTAATTTTCCTCTCTGTCCTTCTGGACCTATGCATTCAAGCCATCTTGCACTCTGTTTCACTCGAGATAATGTCCCAATTCCTAACAGTTGAACGTTTACCTCCTGAAGAGGCCAAGTTGGATGCCAAAATTCTGGTGCAGTTATGGTAACGTCCACACCTGTGTACCAGACCAGACAAAAAAACACCATTTATTTTTATTGTTAATTTTGGTCTTTGTTCATTAATAGAAGTTTGCCAAAAAATTTTCTTTATGTTTTTTTTCCTGAATTTTCTATTCTCTCTGTTTCATCATCCTGACCAGCATGATTTATTCCAATAGGCATTTGGTTATTTAATTGCTCTGAGTAGGGGTTTCCTCTACAACTGCAGGAAAGGTTTGAACTGGATTTACTATGGGGGCCTGCCTGAGGCCCCTCTGGGAGTTTCCCAAAGACTGAGGCAAAGGATTACCTTGCCTGTCCCTTGTTGATCTACATTCATTGTTCCAGTGTTTTCCCTTACCACACCTTCTGCATACTCCAAAAGGAAGGGGCATTCTGTTGCCATTGTTCCTTGAAGAAACATTGTTTGTAGGAATGACCTGTTTACAGTCCCTTTTCAAATGTCCTTGCTTTCCACATCCAAAACATCTAACATTTCTCAAACCTTTTGAAATTGCTTCTCCTACCCACATATCATCATGGTCATGAGCCTCAACATTAACCTTGTCTCTAATCCAATCTTCCAAAGGTGCAGATCTTGCCTTTAATGCCCTGATTATTCTTTTGCATGCTGCATTCGCGTTCTCAAAGGCCTAAGATTCAATTATTATCTGACTAGCTTCTGAATCCGGGACCATTCTCTTTACTGCTGAAGCCAGTCTTTGTAAAAAATCTGTGAAAGATTCTTTTGGGCCTTGTATAACCTTTGTAAATGACTCAGTTTTTTCCCCTAGTTCCTCAACTCTGTCCCATGCATTCAAGGCTGCCATTTGACATAGAATTAGGGTTTGGACATCATATAAATATTGTGTTTGTACTGAAGCATATTGGCTTTCTCCAATAAGTTCATCCTGGAAGACTTGTATTCCTTTATCCCTCCAATGTTTTTCTATGTTTTTAGCCTCCTCTTTAAACCACATTTTCCACTGAAGCTTTTGTCCGGGTTCTAGAACAGCATGTGCCAGCTCCTGCCAGTCCTGTGGTATAATCCTATTATAATTTGACCAGGTGTTTATCATTTGCTTTACATATGGGGAATGTATGCCATAAGATACTATGGCTTCCTTAAACCTTCTTAAATCTAACATTTCAATTGGAGCCCAAATATTTTGTGTATTCACTTGATCAGATAACTGCTGTACGGTTACCAGATAAATTAAGGGTGACTGTGTGAAAACAGGTTTCCTTTCTGTAACCTTATGATTCAATCTTGAAACAACTTCACTGTTAATTCTTCTGTCTGAATTTGGATTTCTCCGTAATTCATTTTAACAGGTTTAACAGGTTTTTCTAAAACTTTTATCCTGACACTTAAATTGACTGTCTTTTTAAATAGCAAAATGAGGATAAGAAAAGTAATAAACTGCATAATTCAATCAACATTAATCTTCTCATATAGTTGTTCCATTGTCAGACTGCCTAAAATTTCAAACAAAGCCCAATTTTCTTCCAATGTACACATAAAACCCATTTTTTTAAATGTGGAAAAAATTCTCTTTTAAATAGTTTCCTTTAAAATATCTGATATGTTAATTGACTTACCAAGTCTGTGTAGAACTGTAGAAATCCGAGAGAATTTCAAAACAGCCACCTAGTGTCTGAGGTGTGAATCCAGAGAGAGAGAGAGAGAGAGAGAGAGAGAGAGAGAGAGAGAGAGAGAGAGAGAGCAAGAAAGCATAGCCACAAGTTCTGGCTAAAAGCTTAAATCCAGCCACGTGTTCCCGCTTAAGCCGAGTCAAGCCTGGGTTCTGGCTTCCTTAAGCTCCGACCACGTGTGTTGGCTTTACAGGCAGGGGCCCTGTTTGGCAGGGCAGGCCTGAGTTGTTTGTAGCACTGGCTATGAGCAAGTAGCTCCAGCTACAGGTAACCGCTTGGGGCTACGGTCAGTCCAGCCTGGAACCAAGCCAACCTGGGCCCGAGCTAGGGAGCTGAGCAGCCCAGGCGGGAAACTGGACCTGCCACCAAGCCAAGCCAAGTGGTTTTTAATGGATTCTTGCCACATGGGCGCCAAATGTAGATATAACCAACCGTCTTATTAAATAAAAACACAAAGCCAATACAAAGATGAAAGCCAAGAAGTCAGAGCAATAGCTAAGAGCTAAAAGCCTTACCCTTCCTGTTGCTGTTGCTGTACCTTTCTGAAAGAGAGCTACTTCCTGTGTTTGTCTTTCTTTTATAGAGTTTCTGTTCTGCCTTCTCATTGGTTGTAAACCCAACCACATGACCTCCTAGTCACTACCTGTCTGTACAGACCTCCAGGTCTTCTATGGTTGGTATTGAGATTAAAGTAGTTTGTCTTCATGCTGGCTGTATCCTTGAACACACAGAGATCTACCTAGCTCTGCCTACCAAGTGCTGGGATTAAAGGCATGCACCACCATCGCCCAGCTTTCACTATGGCTTGCTAATAGCTCTGACCCCCGGGCAACTTTATTTATTAAAATACAAATAAATCACATTTCAGTATAAATATCACCATATGCTTCTATAGTTCCTGTTCATTTACTCAGATTTTCTGTTTCCAAAATTCTCCCAGTTTGTGTCTTCTTCATTGTTTCTATTTCAATTTTCAGGTTTTGAACTGTTTTCTTCACCTACTTAATTGCTTTGTCTTGATTTTCTTGGCCTCCTTTAAGGCATTTAGTGATTTCTTCCATTTTTTTGTTTGTCTTTTTCTCAATTTCTTTAAGGGAAATTTTCATTTCATCTTTAAAGGCCTCTATCATCTTCATAAAGTTATTTTTAAGGTCACTTTCTTCTCTTTCTTCTACATTGTGATGTTCATGTCTTACTGTTTTAGAACCACTAGGTTCTGGTGGTGCCATATTGTTCTTTATGTTGTTGTATGTATTTTTGCACTGGTATCTACACATCTCTTCCTCCAATAGGTGCAAGAGATGTCTGTGTCTGAGGGAGCTGCTCTTGGTCCAATCTGTGTTGGCTGTGCCTGTGTCTCAGGTGGCCACTCTTGCTCCAATCAGTGTTCTTGGTCCAATTGGAGCTCTTGGTCCAATCTATGTTTGGCAAATTCTGTGTCTCAGGTAGACTGTCTTGGTCCTATCAGAGTTCTTGGTCCTCTTGGTCTAATCAGAGCTGGTGGAGTCTTTGTCTCAGGGAACTGATAAATTCCAGGGGGATGGGTGGGTTTGGGGCATGAAGTTGGTCTTGTAGATTGCAGGGTGGGGTCCAATGGGGGTGTTGGTGGCCATGTCTGCCAGGAGGAGTCTTCCCTGCTGGCCTGCACCTGGGGCAGTGATGGATAGGGGAAAGGGAGACACTGGTTTTTCCCCGAGGGCCTGGGTCCTAGAGACAGAACTCTTGGACTGGGAGAGGAGACACTCACTTTTTGGTCCAATCAGAGCTGGTGGATTCTGTGTCAGGGAGCTGCTGAGGTAGCAGGGAGGTGGGTGGATTTGGGTCAGGAAGGGATATTGAAGATTGCAGGGTCCATTATGCTGTGGGATAATGATGGGGATGCCTGCCCACAGGAGTCTTCCCTGCTGACCTGCATCTGGGTTAGTGATGAATGGGAGTGGCTCCATTATTTTAAATGGAGGAATTTCTATTTCTATCTGTGGTTGCCAATTTGAACGTGTGAGGCTTTTTTTCCCCCTGGTATGAAGAAGGATGTTATTATATCTTATATGTGAAGATGGGAGCAAAGCAGAGGATGTGCAATGGTAAGCTCAAGCTGTGGCTCTTTGGCAAAGGCCATGGTGTCATCAGAGACCTTTCAGGGGGTCTTGGCTGGTCAAGCCTGATGTATCTTAATCTGGAACAAATCCATAGCCTCCTGCTTTCTGTGGAAACAAAAGCAGAGCCTCCTTTCCAAAGCAACATATCCTTAGATCCAAATTTTGAAATCAAGGTATCTTTAAAATATACATATTGGTTAACTCAACAGCTTTTACAATCAAATGTTTTTCTGCAGTTAAAAATCCTAAAGACAACACAATCCAGATTCTCTGTGTAATATCCATCTTTACGTGGCTTATTTTTATACTACCTTTACTATCTCTTTAAAGACTTTATTTTTAAAAACTATCTATTTCTTTATATAACTGCATATATTCCTTTTTCTCTCTCTTTCAAGCCTACATACATTTTTACACACATTGTAAGCCATTTAAAGTCTTGTTTTAACTGAATCTGCCTTATTGTGTAACTATTGCTTTAAACTGCAGCATTTCTAAGACTGAAATGGTGCTGTGACTGCTGGCTCCACCCACCTCAGCTTCCCAACACGGCGGTGGTACGTTTACCGCCAGCTCTGGGAGCCATCAACTCTCAGAAACAGTGGGTCTATGCTTTTATCAAAGCACTCTTTTTTTCTTTTTAACTAGCAAAAACTATATCCAACACACAGCATAGTGGGCAGCTTGGAGACACCTCTGTGTGACATAGCTTAGGTCAAGCCCACTCGCATGCCACGAACCCACCATACCGTAGCTCAAACCCACAGGCTGCTGCTAACTTGAGAGAGACAACTAGGAAGCTGTTTTTAGCTCCATTTTAGAATCTTTTTTTCTCAGGTTTTAGGTGAAAACTCTTGCCAACCCTTTGGGTGCCATTTGTACCTGAAGTTTTCTCCAGTCCTGCCTGGCCCACAGTCAGGACAAATCTCTCTCACCCTCCAGTCCCACAGCTGCTCAAACCCAACCAAGTAAACACACAGAGACTTATATTACTTATAAACTGTATGGCTGTGACAGGCTTCTTGCTAACTGTTCTTATATCTTAAATCAACCCATTTCTATTAATCTATACCTTGCCACATGGCTCGTGGCTTACCGATATCTTCACATGTTCTCATGGCGGCAGCTGGCAGCATCTCTCTGACCTCAGCCTTCCACTTCCCAGAATTCTCCTCTCTCCTTGTCCTGCCAATACTTCCTGCCTGGCTACTGGCCAATCAGCATTTTATTTATACAGAGCGATATCCACAGCAGTAAACTAGATAGGATTTTTTTTATTTTGATTTTTCACACAGGTGTTCTTACATCTCTAATTAATTTCATATGCTCTCTGACACGTTCTATTCCACAGCATACCTTAGAAACCATATTAGCATTTAAGTAAGCAGGTTTGTGCACAATATCTACTAGTACACCAATGACTTTACCAGCTTTAGAACAGAGCACTCATCATTTTTCTTTGGGTCATGATGGCTCTGAAGAAAATCAAGAATAGTAGATGAAATTATTTTGCAATGGCAGAATGACTTACTTAGATCTTTTTCTTCATAAAATACTCATTTTAGCTGTTCTGACCTCTATCTGAGAAAGTAACAAGCACTGGAATGTGCAAAAAAAAAGTGATGAAATGTTAGACTTTTTTTTCTTAATCTTGAATCAAAAGGTTGTCATAGTTTCTTGCTCTTTTATTTCAAGAATTTTGAATTCTATTAGACAGAATATTACCAGAACAGAAAAAAATTAGAAAGGCCTTTGGTCACATGAATAGATACATGTGACCAAAGCTGCTAAGCACCTCCTAAAGGCTATTCAGAGCTGAGGCTGTCAATTTTCATAATTAGGTTCCTTACAAATCCTGAACTAACATGGACAATGGAGTCCAGAGTCACTAAACATGTCCATTTAGGCAATGATCTTTATCTCACCTATTTCAACCTATATGAGAGTGCCTACCAAGTAGCTCAAGTGGGACTTATCATTTGTTTATTTTTATTTCCTTTACCTCTTCTCCACTTACAGGAAGAACATTAACTATCAATTAGTTGACTAAGCCTCAGAAAGAGAAGATAGGTGAGAAGTAATGCACAGTTCCAGATTCATTTGAAACAAGACAGACTGTCTTGAGCAACAAAGCATTTGTTATTTCTTTCTGGTGGACTCTGCAGTTCTATCTGGAGAGTGTAAGAACATAACTACAAAGAATAAACACCATGTGTTGTTTTTGTTGCAGCTGGAGATAGTTTACTGTATTTCCAAAGATCCTTAGGCTCAGAGCTGGAGCCTGCAATGGGCACAACTTGGGTGTAGTGTGAGGCATCTGGGTTGGAAGTACACAGCTTTATGCAAACATCTCCTATGCCTACACTTCAGACAATTCCAACGGCTGCAGCCACAGTCTGTTTTCCAATACACTCATATTAAACCCCTAACAGTCTGCAACTGCATTTACAACCATTAATTGTGCTTTGAATCTTATTTCTCTCAGATATGTATTTTAATTAACCAAGATGCTCATTTATTAGATAAAAGAATTATTATGTAAACATCTTTAAAATTTTTGTTTTTTTATTTACTTCTTAATTGTATTAGCACATTTCTTCATAAACTCATTTGATTCCTAAGTCAGGTCTTGCCAAAAGTGAGGCCTGCAATATGTCAGAATACTCTCCTACAATGCTCAGGATCTTACTGTCTTGATTACTAGGAACAGATTGGATGTTGGGAATTGTGGCAAATAGCTAGACTCTTGCATGATATTTGTATTTTATCTCTTTGAAGAATATAGGTTGTAGTATAAACGAAATAACATAACAGTGAAACACAACTCCTCTTTAACTTTATGAAATAAAGGATACTCAAAGACAGAAGCAACACAGAAAATTGAGACTTTTAGCAAATCCACACATCCGTTAATCTCATATTCGTTTGCTCCAATTAAATGTTGCCTCCTTTCTATTGCCTCACAGAAGATGCTAATGCATTCCCACCTGCAACACATGCCCCATTCCCTCCTCTGAAAAGATAAGACCTCCCATGGGGAGTCAGCAAAGCTTGCTACATTCAGTTGAAGCAGGTCCAAGCCCCCCCCAACCCGCACCCTACCCCCCTCCCCGAATTAAGGCTGTGCAAGGTGTCCCACCATAGCTAGTGGGCTCCCAAAAAGCCAGTTCATGCACCAGGGATGGATCTTGATCCTAATGCCAGAGGGCCCCTTAAGCAGATCAAGCTGCATAACTGTCTTGCTTATGCAGATGTCCTAGTCCAGTCCCATGGAGGCTCCACAGCTGTTGGCCTAAAGTCCATGAGTTCCCACTAGATTGGTTTGGTTGTCTCTGTAAGTTTCCCTATCATGATCTTGATGCCTCTTGCTCATAGAATCCCTCTTCTCTCTGTTAGACTGGACTCCTGGAGCTTGGCTGTGCTTGGCTGTGAAGCATCTGCTTCCATCAGTTACTGAATGAAGGCTCTATGATGACAGTTGGGGTATTCACCAATCTGATTACTCAGGTAAGCCAAGGAACTCTATTTTCAATATACAAGTTTTCTTTTATCAAGAATTTTCTCCAGGAGTTAGAAGTATTATAATCAAATGATTTGACAATCTCAAATAACCCAAAGCTATTCTAGATTGCTTATTGATTCCTTATGGTTTGTCTCCTGATATTTTTAATCTTCCCATCTTTTACTGTTTCCCCAACCAGAAAACTATAGCCAGCATCTACAATTACATATAAAGAATTTGGAAGCCTTATTAAAGCTGCAGGACACTGGATAAGTATCCACACACTAAGCTTGTCACTTATAAAAAGGAAAAATATCTCACTTAAGACTTTCTTGTTACATCTTCTGGGGTCCACGGAAATCCCCTAAGTCCTTTGACATTCTGTCTTTCGTTTCTCCTGGAGGATGCATGAATAAGGTCCAGTTTTATGTATAATTTTACTCAATAAACTCTGAAATCACAATATGGAAAACACACAATTATATAAGGAAGCAAAGCAATTTTCAGTCTGTGCAAAACACCAAAAGCCTGCCACTGCACCCCTGTGGGTGGCACACCTAGCTCGGGTTGAATTTGCATAGTGTCAGAGCCAAGCTGATACTCACAAGAATAGAAGGTTTTCCAATCTAAGAGGCCTTGAAAAAGGTAATCCAGAAAGCCAGCAAGGTGTCCCCAGTGAGCCCACAGAGCTGTATTTCTAACAGTGCTGGCATACTTTTTCTAATCACCAGGGCATAGTTTTCAAAATGTTTTTAATCATTCAGTCTTTAATGCATTGCACAAGCCCATAAATGGCTCTCATTTCATTGCCTTTGAATCCCTGTAGGGTGGAGATGGGATTAAGTGTGTGTGTGTGTGTGTGTGTGTGTGTGTGTGTGTGTGTGTGTGTG
>CABHPR010138788.1:11857-38811 GCA_902168415.1 Peromyscus melanophrys
TGTGTGTGTGTGTGTGTGTGTGTGTGTGTGTGTGTGTGTGTGTGTGTACATGTGTGTGAATTTGTTTTTTCTTTCTGATGGTCTCACTGATCCAGATTATTTAAATGAGTTTCCCAATTGTTGAATGTGTTGATATGTCATGTCTGACTAACACAACTTCAGCTTCTGATTTCAAACTCTCTCTTCCTTAGTGTATGGAAAACAACATTTTAGCTGCCCCTGAAGTATTTTATCTTCTTTTTTCATCCTACCTCTAAATAGTGCCAGATTTAAAAATACTAGATAACACTTAGTTTCACTTTCATAATCTGAGGGACCCTATCTAACACCCCTCTCATCTTTGTTTTAGATACTTTTTAAAGAATCTGTGAAAGTGATGTCTGTACTTACTGAGACTAAACAAAGAATGACAGCACCAGTTCACATGAGGCCATGCAGAGGAAATCTGCTGAATCCTGTGGGCTGGGTTTTATAGGTACAGCATGTAAATCTTAGGGAAGTTTCAGTCCGTGATGGAGCCGGGATTCCAACCCAGGCAGGCTCTCTCCATGACTCACGCTGAATACGGCTGTTGCAGCTTAGCCGTGTCTGGGTTTGGATGAATGGGAGTTTCTGATTAGCTAAGTGGGGACAAACATAAACAACGGTAACATGAGTCAATAAATGAAAGTGGGGGTGATTCTGAACAGCCAATGTGTGCAGAAGAAAGGGGCACCCCAGATTTCATAGGTTTTTCTAGAAAAATCTTCTAACTTCATGATCTTGATACAAATATTTAAAGGGGGAATATAGAGCAATCCCACAATTCAGGGATGCCATTTTAAAATATAATTAATTGTAACTGTAGACTATTGTGATTTTTAGGCATATTTGGTCTCATATTTTCCCATCTCCTCTATAGTGTGTCTGGGATGATCTCTGAACAGGTATGCTTTAGGGAAGTATCTGAAATAGGCTTCCGTTTTGACAAAATCAAAGGTTTGCTGGTGGCAACCACATTTCTATACAGGCTTCAACCTACTTTCTGATTTTTCCATCCCGTTCCCCTTCCATATTCATGCTTGGCCTTATCATATTTTATACATTTGCTGCATAACTCTGACAAGAGAATTAGAAGAATCAGCAAGGCTCACACAGCAACAAAGATAATGCCATCCTGCCCCTGCAGCTCCTCAGGCTAAAAAGCCATGAGCTCAGTATGTGTAATGGAACTTGTATGTGTGTTCTCTGGGCTGACCATGTGGTATTAGAAAACCAATTGATGTACTCTTCCCTGTAACTGAGCAGGTTACATGTAGGAATACATATGTATATACATACACATATATGCGTGTAACAACAACTAATTAAAAAAGAAGCCAAGAATTTGAAAGAGAGCAAGGAAGGGTGTATGGGAGGGTTTGGAGGGAAAAAATAGAAGGAAGAAATGATAAAGTTATATTATAGCATCAAAATGAAAGAAAAAAAGATGGAGAACAATTGAGGAAAAATAAAAAACCATGTGACAGATGGTTCTTGGACACTACCAGTGCCTAACAAACAAGACCCAGTGACTGTGCCATTATTCCATACTTGGACAGCAGTATATATGCTGGCCTCTTTTAATGACATGAGTTCTGTTATGATTTCCTTTAGGTCTCCATATTAGTCACAGTGTTTTGTATTATAATATTTTGAAGACATATGTTGATGGCTTGTCTATCAAACTCCTGAGCATCTAGTTGTATTTAGGTGTCTTAATCTCGTTGGGTTACTATTCTAACAATATCATATACTGGGTGGATTATAAACTACAGAAATGTATTTCTCATCATTCTGAGGTCTGGGAGATCCAAAATCAAGACTAGCAAATTCTATGCTAGGGGAATACCATTTCCTAGTTCTTAGAATGGTGCTATCCTATTGTGTCTTCAAATGATGAAAGGGACAAGGCAGATCCTCTGCAGCTCCTTTCATTAAGGTACTAGTCACATTCACAATGTTATATATCACGACCTAATCACTTCCTGTGTTTACATTCTATTGACAACGAAACTCTTATAAAATAAGCTTAAAAGGAAAAACATTGTTTTCTGCCTCACAGAAAGCTGTATCAGCCATGGTCAGTTTGCATCATTGTCTTTAGACCCATGGTGATGTCGTGGCGGGGACCAGAGGTCAAGCTAATCTATTCACCTCACATTACCCACTACTCATTGAGAGAAGAAGCCAGGGTCCAAAATCTCCTTCATAGACATAGCCTCATGACCAAGTTTCCTACTATTGGGCCTCATCTCTTAAAGTTCCCACTGTCTCCCAGTAGCACTGTAAGCTCATGATCAAGCCCTTTAATAATACATCAGCCTTTGGGGCAGACTATAAATTAAACTACAGCCCATCCCAAAGCTCACCTTCAAGCACAATCACATTGAGAACTAGAATTTTGACATAGGAACTTGAGTAGATACAAATATCTACATCATAACCTAGGTCCTAGATGAAGCAGTGTGCTTTTGCCACTGTAAATGATGCATTAACCCCCTGTTAGTTATTTAGGTCAGGAAAGTAGATATTTTTAGTTGTATATGTTTGGAATTTGGAAATTCTTGGGCACTAGCTCTGGGATATGAAAAGGAGTCCAAACCAACACTGAAACGATAAAATTTGAAAGTTCTACATTAAATCATAAATCTATAGCTCATCAGTCTTTTTAGCATATATTTCACAGAGCCCTTACTAGGATCTGGGATAAATCCGTAAGTGAATATATCTACTATAAGAGTCAATTATTTTAAAAAAAATTTTTTTAAAAAAACTCTTATTTTTTTAAAATAAATCCTTCTCTTATCCTCACCAGTTTCCCCTCCCTCCACTCCTCCCAGCTGCCACTCCACTTCCCTTCTCCCCCAAATCCTCTCTCCCTCTGTCTCCCTTCAGAAAAGAGCAGTCCTCAAAGAAACAAGCAAATACAACAGAACAAAATACAGACATGGCAAAAGCCCTCAGGCAGAGGCTGAACAGGTAATCCAGAAAGAAGTCCAAAATGTAGGCAAATGAGTCAAAGACACAGCTGCTTCCACAGATAGGAGTCTCACAAAAACACCAAGCTAACAGCCACAACACACACAGAGGATCTGGTGCAGACCCATGCAGGCCCCGTGCTTGCTGCTTCAGTCTCTGCGAACTCATGTGGGCCCTGCTTAGTTGATTTAGTGGACCATCCTACTACACATGTTCCCCTGGTGTCCACCATCCCTTGTGATTCTTGTAATCTTTCTGCCCCCTCTTCCTTGGGATTCCCTGGTCTCTGAGGCAAGGGACACAATGGAGACCTCCAATTTAGACTTTCTCTGTCTCTCTGTCTCTCTCTCTGTCTCTCTCTCTGTCTCTGTCTCTGTCTCTCTCTGTCTCTCTCTCTCTCTGTCTCTGTCTCTCTCTGTCTCTCTCTCTCTCTGTCTCTCTCTCTCTCTCTCTCTCTCTCTCTCTCTCTCTCTCTCTCTCTGTCTCTCTCTCTCTCCATGTCTGGCTATGGGTCTCCATATCAACTCCATCCAGGAAGCCTCTGATGACAAAGCACCAATCTATAAGTATAGCGGAATATCATTAGGAATAATTACTTCTTAAAAAAAAAAAGACAAGTCATGTTTGCTTCTACCCTAGGTCTCTGGGCCATCTAATCATCAGTTCCTAGACATCCAAGCAGGATTGAGCATAGGATCCCTCTCGTGGGTGGGCCTCAAGTTAAATCAGACAGTGGTTAGCCATTCTCACAAGTTCTTCATATTTGTCCCAGCACATCTTGTAAGCAGGACAAATTCTAGGTCAAAGGTTTTTGTGGCTGGGTCAGTGTCCATGTTTCTCTTTTGGTAGCATGAAGACTACATTCCCACACCAAAGAGACCATAACATGGGGGTAAAGGCTCTATGTAGACACCAATTCAACCTCTCCATGTTAAATAAGCTGCGTGGATTTTGTCCTCAGCAATGGGGCCCTGCTTTCAATTTGCAGAGAGCAAACGTCTGTCCTAGCATCAACCTAGGTTGTTTAGGGATCCTTACGGGACCACCTCAGCCAACAGTTCAACCAAATGCAACCCAGTCCCACAACTAAAAGCCTTAGCTGGCTACAAAAGATGGCTAGTTTAGACTCCACGTCCCTATTACGAAGTCTTTATTAAGATCACCCTCATAGACTCCAGGAAGTGTCCACTGTACTAGGTTTCTACACCACCCCCAATGCCCCCAATTCCAGCCTTCTCTCCCCACATTCTTTCCCTCTGTCCCATCCCCTCTGCAATTGATCCTTCCCATTTCTGTCCCCAACCCACTCCAAGTCCACCTGCAAAATTTATTCTATTTCCTCTTCCCATGGAGATCCATGTGTTTCCCCCCCCCCCCCCCCCCACACACACACCAGCACTCCTCTTTGCCCACCTTCTCTTGGTCTGTGGATTGTACCTTGGCTATCATTTACTTAGCAGCTAATATCCATTTATAAGTGAATACATTCCATATTTATCATTGTGGGTTTTGGTTACCTCATTCAGAATGATCCTTTCTACTTCTATCCATTTGCTTGCAAATTTAATCATTTCAATTTTTAAACAGCTGAGTAATACTCATTTGTGTTAATGTACCGTATTTTATTTATCCATTTTTCAGTTGAGGGGCATCTAGGTTGTTTCCAGTTTCTGGCTATTATGAAGAAAGTTGCAATGAACGTGGCTGAGAAGTGCCCTTGTGGTAGGATGGAGAGACATTTGGGTATATGCCCACTTGTCGTATAGCTAAGTCTTGAGGTAGAACAATTCCCAATTTTCTGAGATACCACCATATTGATTTCCATAGTAGCTGTACAAGTTTGCACTCCTACCAGCAATGGAGAAGTGTTTCCCTTGTTCCACATCCTCTCCATCATGAGCTGTCAGTTGTGTTTTTTACTTTAGCCATTCTGATATGTATAAGATGGAGTTTCAGAGTCATTTTGATTTGCATTCCCCTGATGGCTAAGGATGTTGAACATTTCTTTAAATGTTTATCAGCCATTGAGATTTGTTCATTGAGAATTTTCTGTACTCATCTCTTAATTGAATTATTTGTATTGTTTGATATCTGGTTTCTTGAGTTCTTTATATATTTTGTATATTAGTCCTCTATTGGATGTGGAGTTGGTACAAATATTTTATCATTCTGCAGGTTGCTTCTTTGTCCTATTAGTGATGTCCTTTGCCTTACAGAAGCTTTCCAGTTTCCTGAAGTCCCAATGGTTGATCCTAGTTCCTGTATTATCAGTGTTCTGTTCAGAAAGTAATCTCCTGTTCCAATGCATTCAAGGCTATTCCCCACTTTCTCTTCTACCAAGTTCAGTGTGTCTGGCTTTATGTTTGAGCCACTTGGATTTAAATTTTGTGCATGGTATTAAGTATATAACTATTTTCATTTTTGTATACACTGACATCCAGTTATACCAGCACCGTTGGTTGAAGATGCTGTCATTTTTTCATGTGTATTTCTGACTTCTTTATCAAAAGTCAGGTGTCCATAGGTATGTACATTTATGTCTGGCTCTTTGATTCAATTCTATTGATGTCTTCTTCTATGTCAATATCATGTGGTTTTTATTACTATCGCTCTATAGTACAACTTGAAATACCTCCAACAGTTATTGTATTGTCCAAGATTGTTTTGGCTGCCCTGGGTTTTTTGTTTTTGCATATAAACTTCAGAATTGTCTTTTTAAGGACTATAAAAATTGTGTTGGGATTTTGTTGGGGATTGCATTGATTCTGTAGATTGCCTTTGGTAAGAAGGCCATTTTTACCATGTTAATACCACTGATCCATGAACATGAGGGATCTTTCCATCTTCTGATATCTTTTTTTAATTTCTTTCTTTGGTGACTAAAAATTTTTATTAAAGATACAAGTTTTTCACTTCCTTGGTTAGAGATACCCCAAGATATTTTATATTATTTGAGTCTATTTCTTTCTCAGTCCATTTGTAATTTCTATATAGGGGGGCTGCTGATTTTTTTTTCTTTTGAGTTAGTCATGTAATCAGACTCTTGGCTAAAAGTGTTTAATCAACTGTAGCAATTCCCTGGTGGGATTTTTAGGGTCACATATGCATACTATCATATCATCTGCAAATAATTATACTTTGACTTTTTCCTTTCAAATTTGAACCCCCTTGATCTCCTTCAATTGTCTCACTGCTCTAGCTAGAACTTCAAGCACCTTATTGACTAGATATGGAGTCAGTGGACAACCTTGTCCTGTTCCTGATTTTAGTGGAATTCTTTTGAGTTTCTAATTAAGCTCATGTTGGCTGTAGGCTTGCTGTGAACTGCCTTTATCATGTTCAGGTGTGCCCCTTGTGTCTCTAAGCTCTTTGGGACTTTTATCATGAAGGGTGTTGAATTTTGTCAAAGGCCTTTTCTGCATCTGATGAGATGATCGTGTGGCTTTTTTTTTCTTTAAGGTTGCTTGTATGGTGGATTACATTGACTGATTTTTGTATGTTGAACCATCCTTACAACTCTGGGATGAAGTCTACTTGAGCATGGTGGATGATCTTTTTGATGTTTTCTTGAATTCAGTTTGAAAGTCTTTGTTGAGTATTTTTGTATCTATGATCATAAGGAAAATTGGTCTATAATTCTCTTTATTTTTTGAGTTTTCATGTGGTTTTTGTATCATGGAAACTGTGACCTCATAAAATGAATTGGGCAATGTTACTTCTGTTTTCTATTTTGTGGAATATTTTGAGGAGTATTAGTGCTAATTTTTCTTTGAAAATTTAGTAGAATTCTATGCTAAAGCCATCTGGCCCTGGACTTTTTGTGGTTGGGAGACTTTTAATGACTACTTCTATTTCAATAGGCTCATAGGTCTGTTTAAATTATTTATTTGATCTTGATTTAACTTTGGTAAGTGATATCTATTGAGAAAATTATCCGTTTCTTCTTGACTTTCCATTTGACTGAGCACATGTTTTTAAAGCATGTCCTGAGGATTTCCTTTGGTGTCTGTTGTTATGTACCCCTTTTCATTTCTGATTCTGTTTTTCGGATGTTCTCTTTGCATCTTTGGGGTATTTTCGATAAAGGTTTGTCTATCTTGTTGATTTTCTGAAAGCACCAACTCTTTGTTTCATTGATTCTTTGTAATATTCTCTTTGTTTCTATTTTATTGATTTGAGACTTCAGTCTATTTCTTGCTTTCTACTCCTCTTGGGTGTGCTTGCATCATTATGTTCTAAAGCTTTCAGGTATGCTGCTAAGTTGCTAGTATGAAATCTCTCTATTTTATGTCGGCACTTAGTACTATGAACTCTCCTCTTAGCACTTGCTTTCATTGTGTTCCATAAGTGTGGGTGTGCTGTGCATTCATTTTCATTGAATCTAGAAAGTCTTTAACTCTTTCTGTCATGACCCATGTTTCATTCAATACAGAGTTGTTCAGTTTCCAGGAGTTTGTAACTCTGTTGTTCTGTTATGGTTGGTATCTAGCTTTAGTCTGCAGTGGTCAGTAGGATGCAATGAGTTATTTCAATTTTCTTGTATCTTTTAAGACTTGCTTTGTGTCCTGGTCTGTGGACAATTTTGGTGAAAGTTTTATGAGGTGCTAAAAAGAAGGTATATTCTTTTGTGTTTGGGTGAAATATCTTTGAGTAAATATCTTTGAGGTACTTTTTTTTTTTAAAATAATGCCTGTTAGCTCCACTATTTCTCTGTTTAGTTTTTGTCTTGATGCCCTGTCAGTTGGTGAGAGTGGGGTACTGAAGTTTCCTACTATCACTGTGAGTGTCTCAATATGTGATTTAAGCTTTAACAGTGGGTGCTCTTGTGTTTGAAGCATAGATGGTAATAATTGAAATGTCACCTTTGTGGATTTTTCCTTTGATGAGTATGAAGCATCCTTCCCCGTCTCTTTTATTAGTTTTGGTTTGAAGTCTATTTTGTTAGATATTAAAATGGCTACATCAGATTGCTTCTTGGGTTGATTTGCTTGGATTATCTTTTTTTATCCTTTTAGTGTGAGTCTATCTTTGATGTTATGGTGTGTTCATCCAACAGACCCAATCCCTCAGGCTCATTCCTGGTGCTGCAAAAGAACAGCAGCTGTGACCTCCCCTCTTCCCTCCCATGCCTCCTGTGGATCCCACAGTCAATGCCCCTCTTGGCCTCTCTCCCCCAAATTGTTGCTGTGTCCCAGCCCCCAACTCAGGTAGACACATCTGCCGCAAGACCAGGTAGCCTGCTAGTAGATCTCCGTTCTCTCTGTTACCCCAGCAGACCCAAACCCTTAGGCTTATCCCAGCTGCAGACTCCCCCACACACACCTCCTGTGGATCCCACAGACCTCCAGAAATCGGCACCTAGACCTATAATCACCCAAACCCAGATGCCTAGACAGCAGCATAAAACTTCAACCAGTAGAGGTAAGTGACTTGTCTCCCAGCTGAACTGCCCCAGTCCCTAGGCCCTAGGCACTGAGACATGTTCTGTGCCCCTCCCCCTCCCATCTCAGCCACACCAGCCAGCTAGCAGGTAAGAGTCCTGCAGGCAGGTGGAACCATACATTTGACCCTGCAATCTATAAGACACACTCCTCTGCCCAAACCCACTGAGCCCATCATTCTCACCCTGCTCAACCATACACAGCAAAGCCAGCAGCCTCTAGAGGCACAAGCACTACCTGTACCAATTGGAGGAGGAGGTAAGTGACTGGTATCCAGCTAAATTGCCCCAGTCCCTAGGCCCTAAACTCCAGGACACATTCCATGCCTCTGCCCCTCTAATCTCTGCCCCAGCAGCAGGCCAGCAGATAAGAGTCTTGTGTATAGGCAGCTCCAACACCAGCACCACCCAAAGGACCCTGTAACCTACAAGACCCACTCCTCCACCCAAGCCCAATGAGTCCATCATCCTGCCCCTGGCCAACCATCACCTCCCCTGTCCCTGCAAAGTCAGCAGCCCCTAGAGGCACAAGCACCACCTGAACGAATTGAAATAAGAGCCCCTAGGGGCACAAGTAACACCTGAATCAATGGAAAGAACAGCCCCTAAAGGCACAAGCACCACCTGCACAAATTGGAAGAAGAGCAGCCTCCCCATGAACAGCCCTCTCCAGCAACATCAGCAGATCTTATAGGCACAAGTGTCACCCACACCAGCTGGAAAAACAGGCAAAATTGACACAAATTGGAAGAACAAACTACATAGGCACAGGCACAACCCACACCAGTTGGAAGAACGAGCCCATAAGTACAAGTAAAGCCCACACCAGTCAGAAGAACTGGACAATAGCCTAAATCTAGGCACCAAACCCCTACAAACCTCAGCTGCGACAACCCTACTAGACCTGACATCCAGCCAATCACCAGAACCCTTGGCCATTCAGACCAGAAGGTAATAAAGAAAACAGACAATAAAGGAACAAAAGACCCATTCAACAAAGTCATCACAAGAATCAACACCTGTTCCTATAATTGTCCCAAACCCAGATGAGTAAATGGCAGTGTATCCTTGACAGAGACAGGCAGGAAGAGGAAGTTGAAGAACCAAAGCACCCCCATTTCAAGCAAGCCCCTCACCCCAGCTTGAAACAGGCCTGAGTTTCAAAATTCTCAGAGCTGCTGACATAAGTCCCAGACAAAGTCAGGATGTTTGAAGAGCTATCTGGTAGCAACTGATTAACCACAGAATGCCCCAATGCCAGAGATGGTCAAAGTACAAAGTCAGGATGTTTGAAGGACGATCTGGTAACAATTGATCAACCACAGAATGCACCAATGCTGGAGGTAGTCTATAAAGTTTGACAAACAACCAGTTAAAACTACACAATAAGACAACTAAGAAATTCTGAAAAGCCCCTAAAACTTGAGCCAATCAGAATTGTACCTGTACTAGCACCCCTAAATGATGTAACCTTGTGGTTTTGCCTTTAAAAACTGAGCTTGCAGAGGGGCGGGCACCTCCTCCAGTCTCTACTATGTTGGATGGCTTGATGAGGGCCCTGCCGCGGCTTGAACTGCTTCAATAAACCTTGCTTTTGCATTTTGGTGAGTTCATGTCCCCGGTGCTCTCTTTGGGGGTCTCTCACCCAGGACACAACAGAAGTGATATAGCTGGGCTGAGAAAGCCAATGAGAGAATAGAACAGAAAGGCATATAGGTGTGGGTATACAGGAAGTACCTCTTTTTGGAAGGGGAGGTGTCAGTGAGGTGAGGTTGGCTTGTGGCTTTTCCCATTCCTTTGATCTCTCAGGATGTAACCCCAATATCTGGCTCCATGTTTTTTTATTTTATAAGGCCATTTAGCAATTCATCTACAATTGGTATCCAACTTTTGGGGCACAGATTTACAAAAAATCCAATTGTGGCCTTACAGGGCCCCTGGCTGAGGCCTGAGCTGCATGCTGCTGGAGTCTCTTTGGCTTTTTCTCTCCTGGTGGGTGGTGGGCTCTCTCTGGATTTCCATCTTGGACTGCTACAACACTAGGTAGCTGTTTTGAAAATTCAATAGAAGAAATGGATACATGAATCAAAGAAAATGTTAAATCTAAAAAATTCCTGACACAAAGCACCTAGGAAACCTGGGACACTATGAAAAGACCAAACCTGAGTATAATAGGAATAGAGCAAGAAGAATCTCCACTCAAACGCCTAGATAGTATTTTCAACAATATCAAAAAGAAATTTTTCTTTCTTTTTCCCTTTTTTTTAAATAACTTTTTTTCAAGCTGTCCCTTGTTCCTGTCCACCTTGGGAACTTTACTTAGAGAGCAAACAACTTGCTATAAGTACTGAGTGTCCTGCTGGTTCTCCAGTGGTCTTGTAATTTCCTCTCAATGATTTATATGGGTATTTACTGTGGGTTGTGTGCTCTCAAATGTGAGCTGAGGCCAGAATGACATCTTTCTGTTTTGGGGAATAATAACTTCACAGTCATATTTAAGCATGGAGTTCTTTGGCGCTGATTATGGGAATGTTGTGTTCCTTAGGAGGTGACTGTTACTGATCCTAGAACCCACCATCTACATAAAGGTTTATAGGCTCCCTAGCACTCCCAGATAACCAGACACTGAATTCAAAAAAACCTCAGGAGTGTGTGTAGCTCTCCTCCCCATCCCTTTAGCAGTGGGAAAACTGAAAGTGTAGAGACCATTACTTGCCAAAGGTTCCCCACCACATATGTGTTAAAACTGACATGAGACATGACTTTTATGACTCAGTTTGGTGACTTTAACTCTGCACTTTTGAATATGAAAAGTAGAATAAATGAAAGGAAATGAAAAGGCTAGAAATTATACCTAGTAGAGAAATTGAAAGTATTTGGCCTGACAAGATGAAGCCTATGGAATTCTTCATTTCTATCTGAATTTGAAGGCATAACCATTCTTTACAGCATATATTAATATCTATAGTCATGAAAAGACAAAATACATTAAAGGGCTCTAAAGACTTGAATCAAGTGTAAAAAATTTTACCAACAAGGAAGGTCAGTTATTTCTAAGAAAAAAATTAAAGAAATTTGTCTTGGAAAGTTTTTTTTTTAGAAAATAATCAAAATGTAGATTATTTTCTTAAATAATCTAACACACATGCATACATGTGTGCTAAGATGTAAGCCTCTTGCTCAAATAGAGCAAAGCTCAGGTGAAAGCAGAACCAAGTGTGGACAGCATCTTAACTGCCAGCAGGGCCTTGTGTTCCTCGGCACAGTCTCAGTGACAAACACTGACACAGTGTATGTTCACACAGAATGATTTACCTTAAGGAAGAGAGCGACCTCACGGGAGTGCATCCCCACTGACATTTCAGGATGTACTCTCTGCTAAAGTATTAAGAAATGCTTTAGAAAGATACATGATAGTCAATTGCTATTAATGTGTGCGTGCGTGCGTGTGTGTGTGTGTGTGTGTGTGTGTGTGTGTTTTATTTTAATTAAATAAAATAAACAGTATTAGGCATAAGGTTTTGACACAGTGGATTCCTTGACAAACATGTGGTCAGCAGCCCCTTTCTTTAGTGCAGTGGAACCCAGGAATTTTCTTAAACTGGTGTAGAGACAGGACAAGTCAGGAGCACAGAGTTAATTCTGGCTTTCTATCCTCTTTAGACAATCTATTGGATCTCAGCTAATGCTACTGCTGCCAAATATATACTTTGCCCAGCTTTCTTGTGGCTGGGGCAGGACTTGTAGTGGCTGCAGCAGCAGAAACATGAAACTCAGACATGGGCCAAACAGACTTAGTCAATACCTTTCTACTCAGCATTTCTGAAATGTTTCCTGTATTGGACTCTTTGGACAATAACAAAGGAAGGAAACATATTTTAAAATTATATATATATATATATATATATATATATATATATAATATATATGAAATAGATACTCAAATGCCCTCTAGATTGAGGCCACTTTACAACCAGAATTTTCAAACTTTCTCTTTAGAAAGTGCATAGAATTTGAGTACCATCAAGGCAATATACCATTGAATGTGTGACTTTGGAGAAAAATAAGCAGTTTCCTGGGTTCATTGTCCTTTGGGGGACCTGATGAATGTTTTCAGAGCTAACATATAAAGGAAGACTATATCATTATTTTAAAAAATGACCTCTTGTCCACACCTATAAAGTACATATTTACATTTCTTTCCGGGGCTTTTTCTGTTGATCTTATTTATTATACAAATATTCTAAAAACAATCTATGACTGACTGAAGTATAAAGAAAGAATTTTCCCAGTTCAGTTACATAGGATCTATCTTAGTGATTTGTTAGAGACATTGTACACGCAAATAGTGTAGACAGAACAATGTCTTAGGATTCATTTCAAAAATGTTGGCACAGATTAATGATTACAAGTATTTCTTACGTGGAATTATCTTCATAAACATTTCTATTGGTGGCTTTTTCTTGTTCTGGTGGTACATGCATTGCATCTTAAACATTTTCTGTTGTTTAATGCTTAGTTTCTGGCTGTTCTTTTTATTAAAACCACCATAATTAGTGATTTCATAAATGTAGTTGTTTCCTTCTTTGAAGCACTACACAGAAATAATTCTTGCCTAATGAAACTTACATTTTAGTGATGATAAATAAGAAATGAAACAGGTGGATGGCAGTTGCTATAGCAGCTGCACACTGTACAACAATGAGAATGGTGAATTCCTTATGGGGCAGGATGTTTTATATTTCGTGTTATATGTGCATATATACAAAGTTATAGATTTATACATACTTATATATGCATGCATATGTATACACATGTATTCCGACAACTTCTAGTATTATGCAAGCCAATGTGAAGTAAGGTCGGGTACAGGGCTAAAAATGAGAACTAGATGATGAAAGTTTCATGTCCCATCTTAAAAGCTGAGTTTTGATTATGTTGGCAATGGACGTATTGAAAGACTTTAAGCAGAGGGAAGATGTACCACTATTTTGACTAGAATGCTGTTTCTGCCAATCCCAAGGAAGAGAGATGCTAAGTCACCAATTGTTGTTAGGCCTACAATAATGCTGATAACCCAGAGAAGTAAAACAGGGCTTTGAGAACATTGTTTTATGTGCTTGTGGGCCTGACAAAGAACAAAAGATTATAAATTTATTTCTATGCATGACACTTGTAAATACTTGAATGGATGACAATATTAAGAGATATTGTATAGAAAGAGTCAGGGTCAGTGACAGAATGTTGGGAAATGAGGACAGTGATACAGAGGCTAAAAGAAATGTCAAAGCAATGGCAAAAGTTCTAAAATGATAACAGCAGGTCAATACCACCTGGTTCATCAAAATTGTTTGCTAAATGCATAAACTTAAAAAAATCTCTTCAGGCTTTACTCATGGTGTTCTTTGTGAATTGAGGCAATTCTTAACAATTTATGTGATTTTTCTATAACATGGAGCTATTAGTCTACCATAAAATCCATATATATCCTATATCATTCTTCCTGGCCTGCTTTTGTGTTTTAAAGTCTTCAATTTTATCTATCATGAGTGTATTAAATTACATTTATTTCCATCATTGAAAATGATACATTTGAGCAAAGTGTAGAAGATGAAGACATTGTCCAAATCACTCTCATTTCAGACTGAGGATGTAGTGACTGCTAAGGTACAAAGGATGGCCCTCACATAATGTTCAATAAGACAACACAAACCAGCTGGAACACAGTAATGTGGCTTATAGGAAAAGAAATTTAGAGGCCACGCAGGAATTAAAGGATGTGTAAAACTTCTTGGCTTTTACTCTGAAACAGGGAATCACTACACTGGTAATGGACATACAAAAGTACCATGATCTCACATATTTTAACAAAGTGGCTTTGGGATACTGAGGTAAATAGAGGTCAAGGTGGTAAGGTGGAACAAGGAGTTACTAAAAACTGACTGCAGATGGTCTCAGCCATCATGGGAGCTGATGGAGATTCTGGTTCCAATGATATCACAAAAAATGGTATGAAGTGATCAGAGTGGATTATACAAAGGAAAGGATAGAGAATATTAATATCTAATGTTTTCACATTAGATAACTGGTAGAATTCATTTGTATCACTGTATATGGAGCTGCAGAGATAAGTCAACTTGTGGAATGCAAATTTGAGATATCTGCTTGATGTCACCTATGGAAATCTTAAGTAGAATCATAGATATGTGATCTGGAGTCAAAGCTTGAGAGTTATTAGATAGGCTGTGCTTTCCATGGCAATGGTCACTGGCTGAATGCACAAGCACAGCTGAAGTGCTCAGGAGTTCCATGAGCCTAGCTACCTCACACTGATTAGTACAAGGTGAGCTATTTCTGTCACAGAGGCCAGTTCTGATGGACAACACTAATCCAGATGGTATTTCAATTGAGTACTTTAAGATCACCAAAGGAGTAATAAAAGAAGGAGAAAACAGGCTGACTCTGGGCTCATCCAATATTCACTCATTATACAGACGAATAGACTGAAAGGAAAAATACTAGACAAAGGCAGGAGAAGTGGTGAGAAACTAAGGCTATCTGGTGAAAGTTAACTACTCCATCCCTGTATAGCATAGATGCCGTGGGATGTCTTTCTGTGTGCTGTGAATATGTGCTGCTATGATTGGTTAATGAATAAAGTTGCATTGGCCTATGGCAAGGCAGCTTAGAGGTAGACAGGAAATCCAAGCAGATATATGGAGAAAAGAAAGGAGAGGGTGAGAGACACCAGCCACCACTGTGGAAGGAGCAGCAAGATGCCAGCAGACCAGTAATGCCATAGTCATGTGGCAGCTTATAGATTAATAGAAATTGGTTAATTTAAGATGATAGAGCTAGCTAGCAAGAAACTTAAGCCAATGGCCATACAGTTTGTAATTAATATAAGCCTCTGAGTGATTATTTTATAAGCAGCTGTGGGACTGCATGTCTGGGTGGGATTGGAGAAACTTCCAGCTATATTTGGCTGCCCAATGTGGAGCAAGAGTTTCCACCTAAAACCTGAGAGAACTTAATACAAGATTCTAAAATGGAACCAAACACAACTTCCTACTTCATATCTCATGCTGGCTGCAGTACAAAGATGCCATGGTACAGAGACACCACAGCATTCAAGCTTGAGTGCAGTATGGCAGATTCCTGCATCAGTACACAGGTGTCTCCAAGCTGCACAGCATGATGCATGGCAGATTTAGCTTTTATTCATACAGACAAAAAGGATTTGTGAGTCAGTTACACGCTACCTGATGGCAGCATGAACCCCAGAGTTGGTGGGGCAAGGGTGACTCTCCTGGGCACCTCTGTAATGTTGGGAAGCTGAAGTGAGTGGAATCAGCAATCAGAACTGGCCCTTCAATTTTAGCCATGCTGCAGTTTGCAGTGTCGAGAAAAGGATTATCAATACACAAAAGACAGATTCAGACAGAATAAACCTCTAAGTAGTTTATATTATGTGTAAAAATGTATGTAGGCTTGAAAGAGAGAGTAAAAGGAGGATAGATGGTTATATAAAGAAATAGATAATTTTTAAAAATAAAGTCTTTAAAGAGACAGTAAAAGTAACATAAAAAATAAGCCACATAAAGATGGAAATTATACAGAGAGTCTGGATTATGTTGTCTTTGGGATTTTTAATTGGAGAGAAAGACTTTTGATTATAAAGGGTGCTGAGTTAAACCAATATGTATATTTTAAAGGTATCTTGACTTCAAAATTTGTGTCTAAGGACACATTGCTTTGGAAAAGAGGTTCTGCTTTGTTTCTACAGAAGATGAGAACCTGTGGTTTGCTTCCAGGCTAATATGGTTTGATCAAGAAAGATTCCCTGAAAGGTCTCCAATGATACCATGGTCCTGATGATCCAACATCCAAAATCAGCTTCAAAGCAAATGGCTGAAACTATGCAGCCTCACAGACTACTATAGCAAGATTTAACTATAATTCTTAATTTTCTCAGGATCCCCATAAGATTGCCAGCACCCCTCAACCAGCAGGAAGTAGTATGAGAAGCTCCACCCAAATTCTCAAAATATTGTTTACAAATGTTTATTTTTATTTAAAGGAGGTTGATAACAAATGCAATATCTTTCTAGAAAAGAAAAGTATAGATATGATAAGATAAAAGGGTAGAATATTGAATTTACTTTTAAAAAGCAACAACTTGTTTAAAATGTTTTACATTGCTATGGATTTTAGTTTATTGACATAAATTTAAAGTTAATTTTGTTATACTGCATGTATATTTCTAATCTTGCTTAAGGTATATTTGTACAGCTCATTTGAAATTGTAATGTATAATTAAGAAATACAGATTAATAGTCATCTATGATATTCAAACTTATAGTCATGTTAGTTAAGTTTTCTAGGTATACATAGATATATTTCAATTAAGTAGATAATCTTTAAACACTTTAAAGACCTACAGAATATGGCATTTAAAATATTTTAAAAACTTAGACTTTCTGGATAGCTCCTAGCAGTACCAATTTACTTCAAAGAAGATGATGGGCATTGAAGACACTCCATATGGAATCTATCTTCTTCTTGGCACAAAGTGGCCTGCTGGGCAAAGAACTGCTCTTGCCTGGACTGCTTGACAGTATTTATATAGATTGGACATGCAAGACCCATGGAAAAATGACCACTCAATTTTGCAAAACAAGGCAAGATGGTATTTCGGTTTCCTGCTTTACAGAGGAGACTGCCAGATAATCTACAGGACATAGGGAGAAGCAACTAAAAACCTCTAGGCCTATAGGATGAAAAGGGAAGCTTTAATGTTGCAGAAGAATTTTGGGTGACTGCCTAGATGCACTTCCTGTTTACTTAGGTAATATTATATCTTTCTGAGGTCTTTGATGGAGTTGAAGAATGGTAGTTATAATTATAGTTTTCTTTTGTTATGATGAAAGGTAAATTAGATATGAAAATTTAGACTCACAGAAATAAGATAGATGATAGAGTGTTTTCTTTAATTTTGCCAAACATAGACTAGATAGTGTAACTGTAATTCTTGCTTGATTACTGTTATATTATATGTAATTTTACTATGTTAAAATTAAAACCTCCCTTTTTGATTAGACAGAAAAGTTGAAGTGCTGTAGGATGATCTTTCTGTATGCTGTGAATATGTGTTACTATGATTGGTTAATAAAGAAGCTGTTCTGGCCTATGACAAGTCAGGTTATAACTAGGCAGAAAACCCAAGAGAGAGACAGAAAGAAGAAAGGCAGAGGCAGAAGAGACGCCAGCCTGCCACCCTAGGAGCAACATGCCAGCAGACTGGTAATGCCACAGCCATGTGGCAAAACATAGATTAATAGAAATGGGTTAATTTAAGATAATAGAGCTAGCTAGCAAGAAACTTAAGCCATTGGCCATACAGTTTGTAATTAATATTAGCCTCTGAGTGATTATTTTATAAGCATCTGTTGGACTGTGGAGCTAGGTGGGATTAGAAAAACTTCTGGCTACAGATAGGCCCATAGGGTCAAGGAAATTGGCTCAAATCTGTTCCTAAGGCATGCACATAACATACTTCCTTAGAAGTCAACCTGAAGTCTACCTAAGGGCCTAGCAACAAGCACTGTCAGAGTTCCTGGTCACAGAGTTCTTGATCATGCCTAGCCAATGATGAACAACCACACAATGCCACCAAATTGGGATACAGCTTGGGTGCTGGGAGGAGGGTATATAAGGCCTTCCCCATTATTGAATAAACGAGTCTTCTGTTTGCCTTCAACTGACTCCCAGTGTCTGTGTTGTTTACACCACACCTTCTTACCTCCTCCTCTGAGGGAGCTATTGGGATCCAGCAACATCTGGCCCCTGAATGTGGAGCTTCTGTTACTTTCTCTTTCCTGGTGCAAATTCTGATTGTCTCGCTCTCTTCACTCACAGTGCTTGACAGTGCCCCCAGGATGGTGTGTTTCCAGTGAGAAGGTCCCTCCATGTTGTGTTCTTTCATCCCTTCAGCAGGTAAGTGTTGGGACCCCATTTCTTCCCTTCTTGTATGTTGTCTTTCAGGTTTGTCTGCCCATCCCGAGAAGAAGGCACAGTTTTTTCAATTTTGGTTCACCCAGTACCTCCACATAAGGATTAAACTGACGCCCCCAGAAGGTGGAATCAAGGTCCAGCTCCCAAAAGCCATCCCTCATCCAGAGACACTGTATAGGCATACAGACCATGGCCTCAAATCCATAGAAGTCCCCCATTAAGCACAAGACGTAAGGGTTTAATACAAATCTCCACCCTTATTGACTGTCATCTTCTGACTGTTGTTTGCTTGCTGTTTGCCTCTAAAAGATGGGTAATCTTTTCATCACCCCCACCACTTCCATGTTGGACATCTCTATGATGTCCAGTGATGAGGAGACAGACAGTTTGGGCCCTGTGGGGTCTGAAGGAGAAGGCAGCTGTCATTAAGTCATGTACTGCTCTCCACTCTGCTCCATAAACACTGTGGGCAACTACACCTCTGCCATGATATTCTTAAGACTATCTACCTCAGTATCCACCTGCCTCAGGAGGGGGCTATTCTCCTGTGGTGCCAGGCATTTTATATCCCTCACAGCCTGCACCACTGTCAGTCTGTAGGCCCATAGAAGCCTTCCCAGTCAATGTGGGCCCAAATGCCAATGACTAGCCCTGGATTCTCACCCCCATAGCTGATCTCTCCCTCATCCAGAAGTCAGCCAATGAGTCAGGCCCAGATTTCCCCTACTTTCAGCAGGTCCCTGATCAATGGTCCATGCAGTTACAAACTTATAATGATTGGTACCATTTGCTTAAAGCTGTGTGGAAGGCTGTGGCCTTTTTCAGTTGGAGATCAGCCTATGATGATCAGGCAGAATCCCAGGCCTAGACAAACATCTTACTTAATGTCTTGGTGACCTATGATATGCTCATAGGGCATGGGGAATATGTCCATCCTGTGTACCAGGAACAGATTGGCTTGAATGCCTATTTTCTTTTCTTTTCTTTTATTTTCTTTATTTTATAATTAATTTAATTGTACATATCAGTCATGGATTCCCCTCTCAGCATAGGCCCTAGGTTCCAGAAAGCCAGCCCATGCACTAAGGACAGGTCCCAGTCCCACTGCCTGGGGGCCTCCTAAATAGTTCAAGCTAATCCACTGTCTCTTTTATCCAGAGGGCCTGATCCAGTTCCACTGGGGCTCCTCAGCTATTGATTCATAGTTCATGTTTCCACTAGTTTGGCTAGTTTTCCCTGTGTCTTTTCCAATCATGGTCTCAAAATCTCTTGCTCATATAATCCCTCCTCTCTCTCACCAAATGGACTCCTGGATCTCCACTTGGGGCTTTGCTGTGGATCTCTGCTTGAATGCCTATTTTCAACAGGTCTCAGAACTGGCCCTCAGAGCCTGTACTTCCTAGGACCCTAAGCTTACTTTCACAATCTTATCCAAAAGCCAGAGGAGGTTTTCATCAACTTCCTGGCCCATGTCAATGAGGCATTAGAGCAGAGTGGATGCAGGCCCCACTAGAGATATGCTGATTAAACAGCTGACTTGTGAGGGGCTCAAAGCCCAAATCATGATGCAGTTGCAGCTGTGTGGAAGGAGGTCATACATAAATGGGTGCAGGCCACCAGAGAATTTGACCCCAGCACTGGTCCTATTGAAACTCTTACTGCCTCCCTGGATGCTCTCCTCACTGACAGGCAGTGCACCAGTGACACTCCCAAGGGTCCCCAGGTAGATGGAACCTGCTGGGGATGTGGCAAACCAGGCCATTTGTGGCATGGGTGCCCCTGGGAAAAACCTGGGACCTGATGCCCCAGATGCAATAAGAAATTTCATTGGGCCGGGCATTGGTGGCGCACGCCTTTAATCCCAGCACTCGGGAGGCAGAGGCAGGTGGATCTCTGTGAGTTCGAGGCCAGCCTGGTCTACAGAGTGAGTTCCAGGAAAGGCACAAAGCTACACAGAGAAACCCTGTCTCGAAAAAACCAAAAAAAAAAAAAAAAAAAGAAATTTCATTGGGCAAACAATTGTAGGTCACAGCCTACTAAAATACCAGCCACTTTAAACTCCAAACAGGGTGCTCCTCAGCCCCACCAGCAAGAAGAGGCTCTGGTAATCCAAAAATTGTACAGTGATCATTTTTCCACACTTCCCAATTCTGACCATCTATCTTGATGAATAAGCTGTCAAAAGCTTGATTGACATGGGTGCAGACAACACCATTTTAACCAAGACTGAGGCACTTTGCTTCCCTTATTAGAAGTTTAAACTTGCCCCTTCATCAGTGTTGTGGGAGGCCAACAAGATTCTAAGATGACCACCCATCTGATCCTTTGGAAGGATCTTGATGTCAATCAGGGAGCCATTCACCCTGTCATTTCCACTGTACCTAGGAACATGTGGAGCAGAGATATGAGTATTGTCCTAAGTATAGATGACAGGGCCTTTTTTGATGACATTATGGTCCATGAAAAGGCAGGTCTTTTAGTCAGTGACCCTGCATGAGATTTGCACCCACAATTCTAAGGGCCACTGTCTCCATGAGATCCACCACAATCGAGCCCCCAGGCCCATTCCATTGATGTGGCTCTCAGATCAAGAAGTATGGGTGGAACAGCGGCCTATAATTGAACCCAAGCTGTCAACCCTAAAGGAATCAGTTGCAGAACAGCTAAAGATGGGGCGCAGAGAACTGTCCACAAGTAAACATAATACACCCATATTTTTTATCCCCAAGAAACCAGGATGCTACTGCCTCCTGCAGGATCTTTGTGTAGTTAATGGTCTAATGGAAAAAATTGGGTCTACACAGCCAGGCCTCCCCCACCCTAGCACTACTCCTCCATCTCATTATATATTAGTTTTATATATTAAGGATTGCTTTTTTCAAATTCCTCTGGTGCCACAGGATCGAGATCATTTTGCCTTTACCATGTGGGAACCTAATATGCATAAACCAGCTAAGAGATATCAATGGACTGTTTTGCCGCAAGGAATTAAGAACAACCCCACTACTTTCAGTTATATGTTTCCCAAGCTTTGGTCAATGTCCCCAGAAATGTTCTTTGGATCCATTGCTAAGCAGGTCCACCCCATTTCCTTTACATTAGAAATGAAGGAATTGTACTCACTCTCCTATCTAGAGGATTTGGGGGAGTATTGTGGCAATTTGGACCCCTTCTCTGGATACATCAATCAAATCTGTCCTGTACAAGGTCACTTCTAAGTTTAACCAGTCCTTTCAACTCAGCCTTAAGGCATGGAAGCTGGCATGGAGAACATATGGATGAGAGTGAGATAAGCTTGTCTTCTCCTTTTCTTTAAGAATACCCTCTGGGTAGATTCTATCTTGTTCCAGGAAATGGTTTCAAGATTCACAGAAAGTGTTGACAATCATTTTCCAAAAAACAAGATCTTAGCAGAACTCCCCATACTTCCAATAAAGATATAGTCCCATGAAGTCCCCTCCTTTACTCCCATCCCTCACGTCACCCTAGCCTATTCAGATTTCAATAAAAATAGATATGGTGTTCTTATCCAGCACGCTGGCTCCAAAGATGTTACATATGTTATCCCTAACCCTGGTTCTGTTCAATTGGGTGAGCTATGAGCCCTCCTAAAGGTTGTAGTGGAGTGCCAGACCAAGTCTGTTAATATTTTTTTCTGACAGCCAGTATGCTGTACAGGCAGTTCATGTGCTGGCCTTTCCTTGAATTAAAGACTCACTGACCCCCATTGCCAGCACCATGCTGCTCATACAGGATGTCCTAAATGAGCATTGGTTCCTGTCACATATTAGATCTCACTCCAAATTACCCAGAATATTAGCTCAAGGAAATGAGGTCACAGAACAGCAAGTATAGATCTCCTAGAGCAAGCCAGAGCTCTTCACCAGTAATTCCATCTGTCTTCATATAATTTACATAGACTTCTTCCAGAATTATCGGTTTCTCAATGTAAACACTTGTCCTGGGCCTGTGCCACTTGCTCTGCTCCTGTCCCCTTAGGACCACTTCAATGTGCAGGGGTTAATCCCCACGGCTTGTTACCTAACACCATCTGGCAGATGGAGGTCACACATCATGCCCCCTTTGGCCATCTTAAATATGTCATGTGATAATAAATACCTGTTCCTCATTTGTTTATGCCCTAGCCCTTTCTGCAGAGAAGGCTATCAATGCTATCTAGGCCTTTAAGTCAGCCATAGTAGTTATGGAGGTACCTTGAGCACTTAAGACTGACAATGACCCTGCCTATGCCTCTCCACAATTCAATGACTTTCTGGGGTCCTGAAAGTTTTCCCATAACACTGGCATCCCCTACAATCTACAAGGACAAGCCATTGTGGAAAAGACCAACAGAGCTCTTAAGGAGCTGTTGGCAAGGACTATCTCACCAGAAGCTAGGAGAGATCCTCATTTGACCTTAACAGAGGTCCTTTTCCATATGAATTTTCTCAGTTTTGATGACAAGGGGCTCAATTACAAGTGCTGGGCATCTCTGCCAAGGAACAAGCCCCTGCCCTGGTAAGATGGAGAGATTCTATCTTGCCCCCCCCAATGGCAGCCACCAGCCCCTGCTAACCCATGGGAGAGAATATGCTTGAATTTTTTCTCAGAGTGCAATGCAACAATATGGGTACCACCAATAGATGTGTGCCTGGCCACAGATCAGCCTGCTTCCACCAAGGAAGTAATAACCCAGGATAGGTGATATGTATACTTTCCTTTCTTGCTCTTATCACCCCTCTAAAGGTTGAAAACTTGTCAACTCTCACTTTTCCTCATTTCATATGACACCTTTTGAGATGAGGAATGTTAGTTTAACAGGCTGGGAGCTAGCTTAAATATATTAAGGGCCCATGATCAGCTAAGTTTCTATATTACTCATTGCAGCTAACACACAAAATTTTCCAATTAAAATCAGACAAGGGCAGAGGTTATGGCCTTTGAGTCTTTATTTTTGAAAAGGTTTGGCATGATATAAAAAGACTGTTTGATTCCTCCTGGATTTTCACTTATGTTTTGATTGGTGGGGTGGTGCTTTTAATCTTTCTCTTTTTTAAGTATCTCCTACAGCATATCTGTCAACAATGGGCAGTCTCTAAGGCAACTCTACAGATGTTAATGGCTCTTAGACATCCAACTCATAGCCCTCCACAGGAAATTATGCTTTCTGAAGTTCAAAAGGCTACTTCCTGACCCTCCTCACCCAGGGTGACTCCCCAAGGATGGACATTCTTTGAGGGCCAAGGGCTGATAGTCAACGATGAGTAAGAGTTTGTTTGGCAAGGCAACCTAAGACCAGGATAATCCAGTTGCTGAGCCTCCCTGAGGTGGGGTCAACAAGGTGGGATCAAAGAACTCTGACTCCTGATGAGCACCCATGTAACAAAATAAAAGGGAGAATATGTAGTAGGACAGGCCCATAGGTGCTAGGAAATTAGCTCAAACCAGTTGCCAAGGCATTCACATAATGTACTTCCTTAGAAGCCAACCTGGAATCTGCCTGAGGGCCTAGGAAGAGGTGCTGTCAGAGATGCTGATTTTGCCCAGCCAATGAGGGATAACCACACAATGCCACCAGATTGGGACACAACTTGGGTTCTGGAAGAAGGGTACATTACACCTTCCTCATTATTGAATAAATGACTCTGCTGTTTGCCTTCAACTGACTCCCAAAGTCTGTGTCATTGACACTGCACCTTCTCAACCCCTCCCCCGTGGGTCAACAACACATCTCCATAATGAACCTGAGAAGTTTAGATCATTTCCGACCTCATCTAAATGAAGAAACTGAGACCAAGTGAATGACACACGTCTTCTATTGCACAGCTGATACTGAGACAAAATAAAAGCATCTTCCTTTGGGATGGATGGAACTGGTTATGAATGTCATGATGACAACATCCTTGAAACAAAGTCCTCTGATGTGGCTTATCAAAAGGTATCTGTTTTTGTGAATTTAAGGTACAAAATCAAGTCTCATGGAGGATATGAGTGGATGCTTAGACCAGGTTCCATGTTAGTCCTGCTTGTTGTCTTTTCCAGAAGATGTTTGCTTCTGAATGGTCCTTCTTACCCCAAATTGCCACATAAGAAGTAGGAGTCTAGTTCTTAATTGGCTCACTAATCCTAAAAATACTGAATTAAAAATACACCTACATTTCCTGTTTTGATGTTTATCAAGGCAATCTTCAAATTGTATCATCATTCATGTTTTAGTTTGAATTGCATTGTGGGTATAGCCTGAAATAATGATGTAGGTCTAGGTTTGAAGGAAGCGTCTGAGAAGCAGAAGTGAGACAATGGGGAAGATGAAGCAAAGAAAGGCAGAGAAACTGTAATGAGTTAGGGATTGGTGCCTTTCATGGGGGAAATTATGGTTTGATTGTATAGTTATTCCACATATACCCATTATACTTGATTATTAATTACTTGTGGGGAATTGATTTCTCTCAATTTTGACCTATGGTTTGTGCATAATTTGAACTGTTCTTCTGTCTTTTTCCATGGGAGGGGGAGGGAAATCCCAAAATACTGCAGCTTATATTCAAGTTGAAAGCAAGGGATTCTGCTGGGCACTATCTACTAAAAGTCCTGCTGTCTAGAGACTGGAGCATTCCCCATTTTGACAGTTTAGCAATGGGCATAACCTAATGGCTAGAATTTCAATGAAAAATGCATTTTTTTTCATTTTCAAGATGATATTTGGGTTTTTGTAAATATATTGGAAGACAATGTCATTTGCTAATCTTCAAAGACAAAGTAATTATAAATATAAAATAAAAAGAAGCTCTTTTTGGAATTAGACTAAAATAAATCTTACTAAAATTATATCAATGGATGCTCTAGATCTCTAATGTTGATCTCATTCATCTTGTTTATTATAACTTTGGAATCAGAAAAATCAAGGTGTAATCTTGGTTCTAGATTATCTGCTATTTGAATTTGGGGAAGTTAATTAAATATTCTGTGCATTATTATCCTAATCTCCACAATGGAAGTGTCTTAGACTGTGTTCTATTGTTGTGAAGAGACACCATTACCATGGCAACTCTTATAAAGGAAAACATTTAATTTATGTTTGTTTATAGTTTCTAAGGTTTAGTCCATTATCATCATTGTGGGAAGCATGGTGGTACTCAGGCAGACATGGTGCTATAGAAGTAGCTGAGAGTCCTGCATCAGGATCCAGAGGCAGCCTCAAGAGAAAGAGACCCTGGGCTTGGAATGGGCTTTTTGAAACATCGAAGTCCACCCCAGTAACTTACTTCCTCCAAAAAGGTCACGCTTCCTAATACTTTCAAATAGTGATACTTCCTGTTGACCAAGTATTCAAACATATGAGCCTATGGAGATGATTCCCATTCAAACCACCACAGAAAGTAAATATAAGTATCTGGTGACATTTTAAAAAAGTATATATATTATGAAACACACATATACATGTAGCACCTATGAAGTATGTACCTAGTAACTTCTATTTCTCCCTTTAAAAAGCTCAGTTTTCAGTTCTTTTCCTTAAGTAATTTCTTCTTGCTTGATGGGCAGTAGAGTCATGAATTCTCACAAATTTAAAAAAGTAGCATAGACTAATGAATGCTCCATTAGATTGAGTAAGAAATGTTGCTCTTGTGCAGAATTTTGTTACTTAGTTCATAGAAAAATTAACAAAAGAAACATCAGCTTAATCATATTTTGCACTCATATGCCATATATGACAGCTTCATTTTCCCTTTATTGAGATTTGAAAAGATATAAAGTATCATTCTACTGTCTTGATTTCAATTGACTGTGATGGGCATATTGTTTCCTATGAGTTTTGAATTTTCTAATTACTTTCTTATTTGCCTTTCTTTATAACATGCATATTGCCATTATTTCATGTGGCTTTTTCTTTGCAGCCTTATTATCTGGGGATGATGGGAGAGAAAAACATGCCAAGAAGTCTAGACATTGAAAGCTCAGAGTATTCACTCACAGAGACAGTTCAGCTTTCAGGGTGCATTAGCCATCATGAGTCTGAGGTTTCTTTCCATTTCCAGATATCAAATTAGCACACTATTTTCTATCCTGAAGGTGGCTTTTGTTTTTGGTATTAAAACAAACATGGGAGGGATTCATAAATAAACCTAAGCCTGGTTGATTCAGAACAGACAGTATTTACAGCACACAAGCAGTGAGAATAAACAGGAAATTGTCGGTTTCACTGGCTGTGTTTGTAACAGATCATGTAACGCAATTATCAACATAAATTCTGGGTTATTTCCTTTCCTGGCTGAAGTGTTGCTCAGGGGCTGAAGAATCTCTTTGCACAGCTGCGACAATACTGCTGCCATTTGACATAAATTCGAGATTAGCCACACATACCTTAGTACGTAGAATAAGCAAAGGAATGGGAAGGGGTGTGACTGGAATAAGACAAAAGGAACTTCAACTTTGGTGTGGTTCTCTGTCCAGTGTGTGTGTGTGTGTGTGTGTGTGTGTGTGTGTGTGTGTGTGTGTG
>CABHPR010138788.1:38911-72749 GCA_902168415.1 Peromyscus melanophrys
GTGTGTGTGTGTGTGGTGTGTGTGTGTGTGTTGTGTGTGTTGTGTGTATGTATGTGTGTTTTTTGTGTGTTTTATGTGTGCATTTTGTGTGTGTGTTTTGTGTGTGTGGTGTGTGTGTGTATGTGTGTGTATTGTGTGTATGTTGTATATGTGTTGTGGTGTGGTGTAGTGTGTGTGTTGTATGTGTATGTGTTGTGTGTGTTGTGTGTGTGTTATGTGTGGGTGTGGTGTGTATGTAGTGTGTATGGTGTGTATGTGTGTGTTGTATGTGGTGTGTGTGGTGTGTGGTTTTTGTGTGTATTGTGTGTGTGTGCTTTGTGTGTGTGTGTGTTCTGCATATGTGTGTGGTGTGTGTTTTGTGTGTGTGTTCTGTGTATGTATGTGTGGTGTGTGTAGTGTGTATATGTGTGTGTGGTATACATGCATGTATTGTGTGTATGTTGTATGTTCTGTGTGTATGTTCTCTGTGTGTGTTATTTTGTTCTAGTTCTCTCTGTGCTGCTCGAGTTGGAAATACAGATCCATGTCCAGGTTCTAGCAGTCAGATCGTTCTAAAAACAGAGTCGATAAAAAACAAATGTCTATATAAAAATCTATAAATGCATGAAAAAATATGAAGCAAAATCAAAGATAACTCATAAATTTGGAGAAATTATTTTTAAAAGTCAGGTATCCTAATGCACAATGACTTATTAGGGCTAAAAGGAAAATAATAAAAATGTATAGATATTAACAGATAATTCTCCATAAAAGACATCAGTACCTGAACATCACAGGTCATTTATTCTCAAATATAATTAGAACAATTAAAATTACACTGAGGCATTAGTCATCATATCTCCTGTCTGACAGAAAGGAAAACTTCTGACTCTGTTGAATTGGCCAGACTATGAGGAAACAATGATCTTGCATATTGCTGCTGGAAACAAAATGAACTCAGTTATATTTGGATATAAATTTGAAACTATCTAACAAAAATATTAATTTACCCCCTTTATCTAATAACCTTACTTGTAGGATTTAGTGCTCAGCAAAAGCTATATAGTTATGAGCTGATTACAAACAACAATGTGCAGTGAATTTCAGGGATGTTATCAATTATTTTAACGTAAAATGAATTCCACACAAATTAATGTGGTGTCTTGCATGAAATAGAGATAGGGGAATAAGAAAAGATTTGTATTTTTGTTCACTGGGAGAAGATACAAAAGAAGTAAAATGAAAGGTCATAAAATGAAACCTAAGTGTCCACCATAGAAAAAGGAGGGGAGAGGAAAGGGCCATCAAAATATAGCTAGGCTAGTCTCTGATTACACATTTTGTTTCAGCTTTGATATTTAGCTGTATATCAATTCTTTACATGTCACTCAAAATTAAATTATTAAAATAATGTAGATACAGGAACTCAACATGAAAGCATACCGATATTGATGAATCTAAATGAGTAAATAGCATGATCACATCTATGGGTTTCAGAAAAAAGAAATTCTAGGAGACTACCTGGAAAGCTACAGGCCACTCCAGACAGGGAAGTAGGTAGGTTAACTGTAGATCTTCATCTCTTTCTTAACTCCTCAAAAACCAATCCCCTAGTGTTATGTCAAGCTCTGAGGCACACCACCTATGGCAGCCTCCTTCCTCTCCCCTTCCTACCACTGACCCCTTCTGAGTGGATCACACAGATTTTCCTCTCCAAACTCCCCTACCCTTACTCAACAGGCATTCCCTTGAAACCTACAAACCATTCCTGACAACTAATCAGGGAGACTAATTGCAGATCTTCCCCTCTCCCTCCATTTTTCCAAGTACAATCTCCCCAGCCTCACCTTAGCTCTGTAGCAGACCTTTTGCTATGGCATCTCCTCACTCTCTAGGTGATTCCCGGGTGATTAAGCAGATCTTGGTGGAACACCCTGCTTTCTTCAATCCTGTGAATCCCCCTTATCTGTCATTCATAGCCTACCCCCATTTGTATGTGTTAGCTCCCAATACTGAGAAACAGGCTTTACCTGAATCCCTGGTATCCACACCTATTAGGATCTCTGGAAAAATTTCCTACCAGGGAACACATGGCCATCACACTCTCCAAAGAACAAGACAGGACAACAGAAACAATGGAACAAATCATTCACACAACAAAGACAAGACCAGATATCATCACATAGAATAACACTCTTCCTACACCCAGATGTCTAGATGCCAGTGCAAAAACATAGTCAATGACAGGCAGGAAAATATAGCTCCACTGGAGCCCAGCAGCCCTATGACAGAAGACCCTGAGTAATCAACATGGCTGAAGCACAAGAAAAAGACCTTAAAATAGTCTTTATGAATATGATAGATGTCCTTAAAGAGGAAATAGAGAAATCCCTTGAAGAACTCTATGAAAACACAAACAGTGGAAGGAAATGAATACAACAAAGACTCCAAGACATGTAAGTATAAATAGAATCAAAGAAAAAGAAATCTGGAAATGAAAAATTTAAGGACCCAAACCTCAGAGTCAAGCCTCACCAACAGAATTCAAAAGATGAAAGAATCTCAGTCATTGAAGACACAAGAAAGAAGAAATGGATACCTCAGTCAAATAAAATGTTAAAACAAACAAACAAACAAAAAACCTGTCACAAAACATTCAGGAAATTTGGGACACTATGAAAAGACCAAACCTAAGAATAATAGGAATAGAGGAAGGACAGAATTTCAAATTAAAGACACAGAAAATATTTATAACAAAATAATAGAAGAAAATTCCCTAAACCTAAAGAAGGTGATGTTTATAAAGGTACAAGAAGCTTACTGAACACCAAATAGATTACCAGAAAGAAACTCTCCTCAGCATATAAAAATTAAAACATTAAATAAACAGAACAAAGAAATATTATTAAAAGCTTCAAGGGGGAACGACTAAGTAAAATATAAAGGTAGAACTTATCAGATAACACCTGACTTTTCAATGGAGACTCTAAAAGCCAGAAAGCCTGGACAGATGTTCTACATATTCTAAGAGACCACAGATGCCAGCCCAAACTATTATATAAAGCAAAATTTTTGATCACAGTAGATGGAAAAAGTAAGGCATTCCATGACAAAATCAAATTTAAACAATATCTATCTATAAATCCACCCTTACTGCAAGTTCTAGAAGCAAACCATAAACCTAAAGAAACTAACAATAACAAAGAAAACAGAAAGAATAAATAATTCTATACCAGCAAATCAAAAGATGGGAAACACACACACACACACACACACACACTCCCCTTTACACCATAACAACTGCAAAGTAAAAGGAATCAACAATCACTAGTCATTGAGATCTCTCATTATCAATGATCTCAATCCCCCAATAAAAAGACACAGACCAACTGAATGGATGGGAAAACAGGATCCATCCTGCTGCTGCATCTAAGAAATACAGCTCAACATCAAAGATAGACATCATCTCTGGATAAAAGAATAGAAAAGAGATTCCAAGTAAATGAACCTCAGAAACAAGCTGGTGCACTCATTGTACTATCTGACAACTAGACTTCAAATCAAAACTAACCAGAAAAAAAAGGGAAGGACACTATATATGCATCAAAGGAAAAATCCATGAAGAGGACATTTCAATTCTTATCATATATGCCCCAAAACACAAGAGCACCCACTTTTGTAAAAGAAACACTGGAGCTTAAATCACATATTGAGCATTACACAATGGTACTGGAAGACTTCAATACCCCATTTTTGCCAATGGATAGGTCCTCTAGTCAAAAACTAAACAGAAATGCTGGAGATAATTGACATTATAAACCAAATGTAACTCAAAAATATTTACAGAATAGTTCACCCAAACAGAAAACCATATATGTTGTCAGCACTTGACAAATCTTTCTCCAATACTGACCACATATTAGGACATAAAGCAAGTCTCAACACATACAAAAAAATTGAGATAAAACCCTACAACATATCTGACCACCACAGACTAAAACTGGATATCAGAAATAACAGAAAACTTACAAACTCATGGACACTAAACAACTCTCTATTGAGTGAAAAACAGGTCAAGAAAGGAATTAAAGACTTTTTAGAATGAATGAAAATGAAACCTATGGGAGACAATGAAAGCAGTTCTAAGAGGCATGTTCATAGCATGGAGTACCTACATAGAAAAATTTGCAAGATCTCATATTATTAACTTAACAGCACACCTAAAAATTCTAGAACAAAAAGAAGAAATTGCAACAAAAAAAACTAAATGGTAAAAAAAAAAAAGCATCAAAATCAAGTCTGAAATCAATAAACTAGAAACAGTACAAAGAATCAATGGTTTAATATAAATAGATCAATAAATGTAATCTACCATACAAACACATAAAAGACAAGAACCACATGATCATCTCATTCGACACAGAAAAGGCCTTTGACGAAATCCAACACCCCTTTATGGTAAAAGTTCTGGAGAGATTAAGGATACAAAGGACATATCTCAACATAATGAATATAAGCTTGGAGCTTACAGCACGACTATAGCTAACATCAACTTAAAGGGAGAGAAACTCAAACAATTCCATTAAAATCAGGAACAAGACAATGTTGTCCACTCTCTGCATATCTACTCAATATAGTACTTGATGTCTTAACTAGAGCAATAAGATAATCAAATGAGATCAAGGAGATACACATTGGAAAGGAAGAATTTAAAGTATCTTTATTTGCAAATGATATGATAGTATTCATAAGTGACTGAAAAAATTCTACAGGAAAACTCCTAAAGTTGATAAAATCTTTCAGCAAAGTAGCTGGGTGTGAAATCAGCTACAGACCCACTAGGGTGCTAATATCCAAAATATATAAGGAACTAAAATAACTAGATAAACAGAAAACAAATAACTTAATTAAAGATGGAGTACAGATCTAAACAGAGAATTCTCAAAAGAGAAAACTCAAATGGCTGAGAAACACTTAACGAAGTGTTCAACATCTTTAACTATCAAGGAAATGCAAATCAAAACTACGTTGAAATTTCATCTTACATTTGTCAGAGTGTCTAAAACCAATAAATCAAGTGACAGTTTATGCTGGCAAGGATGTGGAGCTAGGGGAATACTCATCCATTACTAGTGCAAGTGCAAACTTGTGCAGCTAAATAGGAAATCAGTATGGTGTTTCCTTTGGACTATGTGATGTGATCTACCTCAAGATCCAATGATATCACTTTTGGGCATATACCCAAAGGATGCTTCATCACACCACAGAGACTTTTGCTCAACCATGTTCATTGTTACTCTATTTATAATAGCCAGAAAGTTTAAATAATCTAGATGTCTATTGACAGAAGAATAGATAAAGGAAATGTGGTAGATTTACACAATGAAGTATTACTAAGCGATTAAAAAATGAAATTTTCAGATAAATGGATGGAACTAGAAAGAAAATCATACTATGAGGTACCCCAGACCCAGAAAGACAAATATGGTATATATTCACTTATAATAGCTGTTGGATGATATCCAAACCACAATCCTTAGAACTTCAGAAGTTAGGTACAGTGTAAGTGATTATCAGAGACAGGTAGATCTCCTTAGGAAAGGGAAATAGAATATATAGTTATAGATGGTGGCAGGGGCTAAAACAGGATAATCAAATGATAAGGGAGATGGAAAAGGAGGATTAGGGAGTGAATATAGGGGAAGACAACTAAAATTAAGGGTTATTTGCAGTTTAGTATGAAAACCTTTTACAGTGGAAGCTTCCTAAAACACATACATATATGAAGGCAATCTAAATGAATTGCCAAATAATAAAAGAGACAGTCCTAACTAGACATTTCTTATCACCAAATGAAGCTTCCAGTACCAAAATTAGGTTACATCTAATTAAATTATTGGCCAAGGGGTTTCATGGAAATCCCCAACAACCCAGGTTGTTGCCAAGACAATAGATTGTTCTCCACAAACCAACTGCAAGGACCCATTACTGAAGACAAAACCTACACAACTCATTGAACAAGGAAAAGTCAAGCTAGTGTCTACATAGAGCCTTCACCCATATATCCTGTTGTCTTTGGCACAACAGGAAGGTACTTTGCATGCTACCAAAAAGGAAACATAACCACCAAGTCAGCAGGTCAGCCACAGACCCTTTGATGGACAATGGTGTCCTTGCAACAAGATATGCTAGGGCAATGATGGCACAAACTTGTGGGAGTAACCAAGCAATATCTAATTTGACTGAAGGTCTACTCCATGAGATAGAACCCATACATGACACTGCTTGGGTGAGCAAGAACCTGAGACTTGATAGCTTAGGGACCAAAGGTAAAACCAAATACTACTGGTAAAAAAGAAAAGTAGCAATAAAATGACTTCTAATGATGCATATGCTGCTACACTCATAGATGAATAAATGTCTTGTTCAGCCATCATCAAGAAGCTATCTCGTGCAGTAGATGAGAACAAATACAGATACCCATAGCCAGACATTATGCAGAAAATGAGAGACCTTGGGATACTCTTCCCTAAACAGGATACCTTCATCAAATCTCTTCCCTCAGGGCTCAGGAAACTACAGGGAAGAGGAGGCATAAAGAACATTAAAGCCAGAGGAGATGGAGGACACCAGAAGAACAAGCCCTCTAAAACAACACAGTCAAAGCACATATGAACTCCCACAGACAGAGACAGCATGCACAGGACCTGCAAGGTATCTATACCAAGTCCTCTGCATACGTATTTTGTCTTCAAGTTTAGTGTTTTTATTTGAATCCTGAGTGTGCAAATGAGTGGGTCTCTGTTTCCTGTGCCTTCTCTTTGGTTCTTTTCCTTCTATTTGTTTGCTTTGTCTAATTCTGTTTTTTTTTTTTAATTTGAGATCTTTTTTTTTTATTCGAAACACATATTTATTTATTTATTTATTTTATTTTACAATATAATTAAACTTTACATATCAGCCATAGATTCCCCCCATTCTCCCTCCTCCCGTCCTGCCCCCCTCCCCCCGGCCCACCGCCCATTTCCATCTCCTCCAGGGCAAAGACTCCCCCGAGGGTTGTTTGCTTTGTCTAATTCTGATGTGATAGTTTTTGTGTTATATTATATTTTATTTTACTAGATCTTATTTTATTTTATTATTATCCCTTAGAAGCCTGGTTTTTGTTTATGTTTTGTTTTTCTAATGAGAAACAGAAACAGAATGGACCTGGAAAGGAGGGGTAGAGCAAAGGAACTGGGATGAATAGAGGAGGAAATCATACAGGATATGTTATTTAAGAAAAAAAGATCTATTTTCAACAAAAGGATTTTTTTAAAAAGAGGATAATTGTCATAGTTGTAGCTGGATCAGACACAAAGAAGGTACAGTTGGGCTGAGTAGACCAAAAGTATATAACAAAAAATGTAAACACAGGCACTTGGGTTTAAGTCTCATTGCTTGTGGAGAAAATGCCAGTAGACAACGGAGTTTTAGAATTGAGAATAACACCAACTGGGATTATAATGGGTATTCTTTTAAAGATTGTGTGTGTGTGTGTGTGTGTGTGTGTGTGTGTGTGTGTGTGTGTGTGTGTGTGTTTGTGTGTGTATGCCTATGGGTGCACTGTAGTTATAGGCAGTTATGAGCTGCCTGATACATGTGTCACAGCTGGGAATGGAATCCAATCCCCTGCAAGAGTAGCAAGTGCTCTTAACCACTGAGTTATCTCTCCAGCCATTGGAATTGTTATTCTTCATTATCACCTTGACTGGTTTTAGAATTACTTAGAAGACACAACTCTGAGTGTGTCTGTGAGAGTGTTCCCCTAAAGATGAGGAGGAAGACCCATCCCATTGACTTGAGTCCTGGGATGTCTCAAAAGGAGAAAGCATCTATGTCCATGTCTCTTAACTACTTCCATCTTCTCTCCTGACTGCTTCAGGCACACTGTGATGTACTACCTCAAGCTCTGACTGTTGTGACTTCTCCCCAGTATGCACTGTTTCATCAAACCATGAGCTAAAATAAACACATATCCCTGTTGCTGTTGTTGTTGTTGTTGTTTTTGAGACAGGGTTTCTCCATGTAGTTTTGGTGCCTGTCCTGGATCTTGCTCTGTAGACCAGGCTGGCCTTGAACTCACAGAGATCCCCCTGGCTCTGCCTCCTGAGTACTGGGATTAAAGGCGTGCATCACCACTGCCTGGCTTGCTGTTTTTAAAATATTCCAAAAAACCGTTATTGACTGTGTACTCTAGAAACAAAACAAAAAGAACTACACACAAATTTTGAACATTAGCTAGTAGGTTTTCCCCCCATAATCTTCAAGTTTTGATTCAGAAATTGAATTTAGGCAAATAACAAATATATTGTAGACAGAAAAAGCTACATTTCTCATCATTCAATACGAGTTGTGATAAAGAGCAGAAAACTGGACTAAATCTTCTGGTCAGCCTGGGATCAACAGCACACCTAAGTGGGGCTTATTATCCGTTATAGTAAAGCAAACATGTGCCAGAAGGAGCCACATGGTATCTCAGTCAGAGACTGTCAGAAAGACTAGGGCTTTGGGCTTTGGGGAGGCATTCATTTAGTGAGCATCTGAAGCGAAGGGTCACTCTGGAGAGAGTATTATGAGATGCTAAGTGAGAAATCCTATTATTGGTACTGTAACCATTGTATTGATTGAGATCAACTACAGTGAAAACTAAACCGCAACTGGAAAAGCAATACAACTTATTTTAGCCAAAAGAGTGGGGGAATTTTTTAGCCAGATAGACTGTAACCTCATCTTCCTCTGTATTTAGAAAAAAAAAAGGGAAGTCTTGTTTGGTTTGCTTTTTTCATGACCACAGATCAACATTTCTGCTGTTCCTATTCTTTCAGATGATTGATAGTCAACAAGCAGCCACCTATAGGCAGTCCGAGGTGACTTTGTGTATTATTGATGACATTAGATTAGAACCAGAGAAGGGACATGAACTCATGAAGATGCACATTGGTTTATCTCTCCACACTGTCTTCTAAGAGGATCTCGAGCAACAGCATCCACTATAGATGAGCACATTTCTCAATCAAAACCTGATTTTTATGTTCTGTTCTCAGAGAAAAGAACAGGAGCTCCTTGGAAAACCTCACAATACTATTGTCAAAGCTTAGAAATTGATGGAACTATGACATATTGCTATGCTGGAAAGTATGGGAGTATTTGGGAAATAACTGGGACATAACAAAGAGATATAAGATCCAACACAAATGAGATTTCTATGGTCAAATTGGAAAACAATCACTAAAATAACGAATGTTTCAGCTAATATGCCAACAAAAGATTTAACATGGACTCAATTTTTTAAAATGAACAAAAGAGGACAATAAAGAAAGATAACAAACTTTAATAAATAAAGGAGAAAACAAACTCCAAAATGTAAATGTAAGCCTCACCCTATTAATAATCAAATTAAACAGAAAGCTGGGGAACTCTAATTAAAACTCCAAGAATATTATGTTTTATGAAAAGCAAGACGCAAATCTGACATGGAAAAAAGACCCTGTTTTTTTGTTTTGTTTTGTTTTTGTTATTTTTTTAACTATTATTTTGAATTGATATGCTTTCTGGGCATCCTGGTGGCATAAAAAGAGGAAAGGTACAGTGTACCAGTTTGAGGAACCAGGGAGGTGGTCCAGGAACAGGCAGATTCTGCTGGTCCTGAATGAGTAATGATAGAACATCATAAATAATTTCAGATTGACAAGTTTGAAAGGTCAGTTGAAATAAACACTCCCTAGCAGATACATACTGTCAATGTGTCCTTAAGAAGAGCTAGACTGTATGAATTTCCATTCAGTTATTTACTTGTTCATTTCAAAAAACACAAATATAATTCCTCACACTCTATACACTAACAATCCAAGAACATTATGTTGAAACATGGGTTCTCTAAGGCCTCAAGATTAGTGTTCTCTTTCTAATTCCTCATGTGGTCCTCATCCACTTCTTTGTTAAATACATAGAATTATCTTCTCTTTAGGATGTGGGAAAATCATTCTGACATTTGAATTTATAAGAGATAAAACAGATGAACAGAATTTATATGGCCTTTCTTTTCTGACACCATTAATCTTATATTTTATGATAAATGAAATAAGCAATAATATTAATTTTGAATGGAGATACAGGTCTCAATTGTCAAAGCCAAGCATGGTTTTCTGGTTTTGACTCTGACTTGAAAGATTCAGTGGGAAGATATGTTTCCTTTTTTTAAAAAATTCCTGTATCTTTTTTACTGATAAAACATGGGAAAATTATTAACAAGAACTGAACAACAAAATCCTTGGTGTCCAAAGGTTGCTCTCTACATGTTCTTCTTGAAGGGCACCAAGAATTCTTATAAAGTGTGTGCTGTGCGGCCTGAGGCAGGTGATTTACAAAGTGATCCTGACACAAGTATTTAATAACTAAAGAAGAAAGTGGTCAAAGAGTAAAAGAATTTTATAAGCAAGACTCAGAATCCAAATGATTTAATTATCCTATTATATAAAACTGGGACAATTTCAATCAAAATACTAACTTTGGTGGGTAAAATTTATTCTACGTTTCTCTCTAAGAGTGGAGAATAAATTTCGTTGTATAAATGCATTTTAGATAAGAAAGGAAGGCAAATTGTGGACTACCACAATTTTACAACTCAATGAGATAAACAGAAGATACACTGCCACTAGAACGCCTCAACCAGAAACTGTGCTTCTGGCAAAAGTGAGCATCACTGCCTATTGTTAGGGATATGAGGTAAGTGTGTGAGTCAGCAAGAGATGCCGTAACAATGACACACCATGCAATGAATGAGTTAAACAACAGAAATTTACTTTTTCCTTATTCTGGAGATTAGATATCAAAACCCACTACTGTGGCTGTCGTTTTGAGTGCTGTCTTCCCAGTTCACAGAATGTTGCCCTTCCACTGAGGCCTCACCTGCTCTTTCCTGTGGATACACAAAGATGGGGAGTGAGAAAATGTGAATGACTTCTAGAGCTCTTTCCCTGCAGCAACACAAACCCTATTTTATCAGGGCCCTATTCTTATGATTTCACTTAACCTTACTTATTTATTGAGAGATCTTACCTCCAAATAAGGCTGCAGTGAAGGTCAGGGCTCTAGCACCTCAAATCAGTGGGTGCAGACAATGTTTCTATAATAGGTATTCATTTTTAATAATGAGTTTAAAATAATTTTCTAGACCAGGTACCAATGCAAAAATATTACAAAGGAGAAACAAATGTGTTAAATAATATTTAGGAGGCATTAAAAAGCATTTTATAAAACTCTACAGGAATAATGAACCTTCAACAAAACATTGGACAAGGGGAAAAATAGCACAACTAAAGACTATGTATTTTACTTAAATACTACTTCCTTCAGGTTGACTGAGAGCTAGACAGACAATTAGATGACAGCTAGAGCTAGACAGATGATTGATGGAAAAACAGATGATAGAGAGACAGATCAATAGATAGAAAAATAGATGACAATACATAAATAAATGATTGATAGATAGCTAGATAACAGATAAGTAGATAGATCTAGGTAGATCATGACTTTATAAGACCACAAATAAACACAGGTCCAGAGTAGAAGCAGCAATTTATCCTCTGCTGTTACCTCTACTCTTCCTATTTAATGATAAATTCACCTTTATTGGACTTTCTGGAAAATTAAAATTTTATTTTATGTCATCATTTTCTTTCGTTCTTTGTGATTTTAATACATCAATTTAATCCTATTCATGGCCCCCAACTCCTCCCCAATTATCCATCCCATCCTTTTAGAATGGCTTAAGGTGAATCAACTTTCCTTGGAGTAGCCCCTTGGTAAAGTTACTGACAAACACAACTCAATTAAATCTAGAGGGAGGACACAATAGAGACTTGTCTCCACCCAGAGGTAAATTTATTCTTCTGACCAAAAGAATAAAAGAAAATAACTTTCCCTTAATGGACCTCCAGTGCTACTGTAGCAGTGACTTATTTGGGCAGCACAAATTGGTGTTGATGTGTAGCTAGAGTTTTCTGCCTGGCCCACAGTCAGGACAAATCTGTCCACTCACCAGTCCCACAGCCGCTCAGACCCAACCAAGTAAACACAGAGACTTGTATTGCTTAAAAACTGTATGGCCATGGCAGGCTTCTTGCTAACTGTTCTTATATCTTAAATTAACCCATTTCTATAAATCTATACCTTGCCACGTGGCTTGTGGCTTACCAGTATCTTCACATACTGTTTGTCATGGCGGTGGCTGGCAGTGTCTCTCTGCCTCAGCCTTCCACTTCCCAGAATTCTCTTCTCTTCTCTGTTAGTCCCACCTATACTTTCTGCCTAGCCAATCAGTGTTTTATTTATTAACCAATCAGAGCAATTTGACATATAGACCATCCCACAGCACTTCCCTTTTTCTTTTTCTTTTTTTTTTTTTTTTGAAAGAGGAAGGTTTTAACTTTTACACATCTCCAAAGCCAGCTTGGTATATTTGGGAATTTGGGCGTAGCTTCTCTTACTACTTCTTGCTGGAGGCGGGGGCGCTGTATCTTATGGGGACACAAAGAAAATTTTAGGATTATAGAGTAGTCTGTGAGGGTGTATCACCTGAGCCAGTTGCCTTGAAACAGTTCTGGATGTTGGATCACCTGTATAAAATGTACGAACTCCAGATATGGGTTTTTCCTGTACAATTGGAGGCAAGATCCAATCAGCTCTCTTTATAAGATCAATTCTATCGCTTTTGGGATATTTGCTGTTAATTTCTCCTAAAAAATTACTGCAAGCTCTTTGCCAAGGTTCACTTTCTGTCCATAATTTTTCAATGTCCTCCTTAGTTAAAGGTACAACAATTTCTGCTGGATCTATTCCTGCTAATTGACGAAGTCTCAATTTTCCTTTCCAAATCAAGTCAGAGATTTTTTCCACATAAGTTTTTAATTTTTTATTCGGTTTATTTGGTAAAAATATCCATTCCAATATAATATCTTCCCTCTGGATTAATATTCCTGTAGGAGAATGCCTAGAAGGTAAAATAACCAAAATGCAATCCAGCTTTGGATCAATACAATCCACGTGCCCTTCATGTACTTTCTTTTCAACCAAGGCCAATTCTTTCTCAGCTTCAGGTGATAATTCTCTTGGACTATTTAAGTCCTTGTCACCTTCTAAGGTTTTGAACAAATTATTCAGTTCATCATTTTTTACCCCAACAATAGTTCATAGATGAGAAATGTCTCCAAATAATCTTTGCAAGTCATTAAGAGTCTGTAGTCGATCTCTCCTAATTTGCACCTTTTGGGGTCTAATTTTTGTAGCTCTATTTTATATCCTAAATAATTAATAGAATCTCCTCTTTGTATCTTTTCAGGAGCAATTTGTAATCCCCAGCAAGGCAAAATTTTCATTACTTCTTCAAACATTCTTTCTAAAGTATCTGCATTTGAGTCAGCTAGTAAAATACCATACATATAATGATAAATTATAGATTTAGGAAATTTTTTACATACCACTTCCAATGGTTGTTGTACAAAATATTGACACAGAGTTGGGCTATTCAACATTCCCTGTGGGAGGACCCTCCATTGAAATCTTTTAACCAATTGAGAATTATTCTAAGTAGGCACTGTGAAAGCAAATCTTTCTCTGTCTTTTTCTTGTAAGGGTATTGAAAAGAAACAGTCTTTTAAATCAATAACTATGAGAGGCCATCCTTTTGGTAACAGAGTAGGCAAAGGAATTCCAGATTGTAGAGAGCCCATTGGCTGAATTACTTTGTTAATTGCTCTAAGGTCTGTTACCATTCTCCATTTACCAGATTTCTTTTTAATAACAAATACAGGAGAATTCCAAGGGCTGGTTGACTCTTCAATATGCTGAGCATTTAACTGTTCTTCTACCAGCTCTTCTAAAGCCTGGAGTTTCTCTGTTGTTAAAGGCCATTGCTGAACCCATACAGGCTTGTCTGTTAACCATTTTAACGGTAGAGCTGTTGGTGTCTTTGGAAGCTCTTCAGTTGTTGTGCCCTGTTCTTGTATAATATGGATGGCTGGTGACCACTCAGAATAATGCCTTCTAATATTTCTTTCAGAAACATGTGCTAATTTTTGATTTGTTTCTGAGACTGGAGGGATGTTAATCTGAGTATTCCATTGTTGCAACAAGTCTCAACCCCACAGGTTCATAGCTATGTTAGCCACATATGGTTTTAATTTTCCTCTCTGTCCTTCTGGACCTATACATTCAAGCCATCTTGCACTCTGTTTCACTCGAGATAATGTCCCAATTCCTAACAGTTGAACATTTACCTCCTGAAGAGGCCAAGTTGGATGCCAAAATTCTGGTGCAGTTATGGTAACGTCCACACCTGTGTCTACCAGACCAGACAACAAAACACCATTTATTTTTATTGTTAATTTTGGTCTTTGTTCATTAATAGAAGTTTGCCAAAAAATTTTCTTTATGTTTTTTCCTGAATTTTCTATTCTCTCTGTTTCATCATCCTGACCAGCATGATTTATTCCAATAGGCATTTGGTTATTTAATTGCTCTGAGTAGGGGTTTCCTCTACAACTGCAGGAAAGGTTTTTAGAAGAGAATTCTGGAAAGTGGAAGGCTGAGGCAGAGAGACACTGCCAGCCACCGCCATGACAAGCAGCATGTAAAGATGCCAGTAAGCCATGAGCCACGTGGCCAGGTATAGATTTATAAAAATGGATTAATTTAAGACATAAGGACAGTTAGCAAGAAGCCTGCCATGGCCATACAGTTTGTAAGCAATATAAGTCTCTGTGTTAACTTGGTTGGGTCTGAGCAGCTGTGGGACTGACCGGTGACAGAGATTTGTCCTGATTGTGGGCCAGGCAGGAAAACTCTAGCTACATTGATGGGTACAAAGGAAAAAAAAACAAAAAAATAAAACAAACAAACAACAAAAAAAAACGCCAATGTGCTCTTCCCGAAAAAGTATCTGCAGCACTTTCTCTTCCTTGCTAACTGAAGAATGCCCCCTTGTCTTTCACAGTCCACCTCACAATGCCACTCTGTGTTTTCTCTCTACTCCTTTATACCCAATGTAGGCAGATTTAGTTGTTCCTTTTCCCTAACATCTTTGATTGTTAAACAAATGAAACTATAATATGATTATCATGTCACATCTTCTCCAGTTTACACCGAGTAAAATTACTGATGCTCAGTAAATGTTAAGTTCAAAGGAGGATGACAGGATAATAAAAAGCCTGTTTTGATAAAGAGGAAAATTGTCTTCTGCTCTTTGTAAACATACACCATCTTAAAAAGCCTGCTCCATGAAAAGTGAGGATGATGATTCTTTTCAAGTGGGTAACATGACTTCTATGATATAAATAAATTCAAAATCCAAGTTCATTCTTGGTATGCATTTTTCCAGAGACACTGGAGTCAAGAAATTAAATTCCAAGTGACAAAATACCAAGGTATTCTCATTTAATCTACAGTAGCAAAATGAAAAGACTACAGAAAAATTTAGTTATTAAATTAAAACAAATGACAAGAGTAAGAAACTACCTGCTGGGTTTAGATAATTTAATAAATGGTTTAGTTTATATAGTTCATTACATAAAATGTAATAATATATGACAATAATGTACAGTATATAAAATTTTACTTCAAATATTAATTATGCTTCTGAACATCACTGTTAAGCTAGCCAGATAAAATCAACAATAATTAATTAAATGGTAAGTGTTGAATCTTTTTTTATACATAGAAACTACACATATATAACTATATAATTATATATAAATACATATTAACACACATATTCCTTAGTTGTCTATAGTTCATAGTCTAGGACTGAGGCCTCCTGAGATCTCCCATCCATGTTAGCATATCAGGCGGTGCCTTTGATGTTCAGATCATGCTCAAGCAGACATGTTGATGTGACTTCATGGGTGTAGCTTCTCTGACATTTTTAGGAGACTATCTCACAGCAACTTCGTGTTCCCCTGATTCTTACAATCTTTCTTCCCCATCTTCCACAACATATTGTTCTCCACAAACACTCATAATTATGATGTATCAAAGAAATTAATGTGCATTTGTGAACAAAGTAACTTAGGTTGGATTCTATTCTTGGTTAAGTACTGGAAGAAACATCAATGACTTCTCTCAAAATTAGAGGCTTCATGGGGACAGAAGAAGCTGGGGAAAGTTTGTAGAGAGTTCTGAAAAAAAGTGTATTAAAATTTATTTGATAAATTATAATTGTGAATGCTTTGGGGTACAGTATGATGTTTGACACATTTAGACTTTGGATAACATTTATTAGGTAAGCACATGTGTCTCCACCAACAGTGTGGTGGTAATTCTTAGGTTGAAGAGAGGAAAAGACACAACAATACATTCACTCAAATATGTCAACTTTACAGCACTTAAGGTTGTATGAATGTGATTACCTTTCAGTTTCTGCATAGAAAAGTACCAAGTGCTTTTCTGACTGTACTTGAAAGTTTTCCTGTGTTCCCACTGGCCCGCGATCAGGACAAATCTCTCTCACTCGCCAGTCCCACAGTCGCTTGGACCCAAGTAAACACACAGATGCCATGGGATGTTCTGTATGCTGTGAATGTATTGCTATGATTGGTTAATAAATTGCTGATTTCCAGTAGTCAGGCAGGAAGTATAGGCAGGACAAAGAGAGAGGAGAATTCAGGGAACAGGAAGGCTGAGTGAGGAGATGCTGCCAGCCACCGCCATGAGAAACAGATGTTAAGATACCGGTAAGCCACGAGCCACGTGGCAACTTAGAGATTAATAGAAATGAGTTAATTTAAGATATAAGAACTAGATAGCAAGAAGCCTGCCATAGCCATATAGTTTATAAGTAATATAAGCTTCTGAGTGCTTATTTTATAAGTGACCTGCAGGACTGCAGGGGCTTGGCGGGACCTGGAGGGAAACTCTCCAGCTACACACAGAGGCTTATATTATTTACGAACTGTATGGCCATTTGCTCAGGCTTATTACTGACTAACTCTTACATTTAAATTAACCTATAATTCTTATCTACGTTTAGCCACGCAGTTTGGTAACTTTTCTCAGTTCTGCCTTCACATCTTGCTTCCTCTGTGTCTGGTTGGCGACTCCTGACTCAGCTTATCTCTTCCCAGAATTCTCCTTGTCTGCTTATCCCACCTGTACTTCCTGCCTGGCTACTGGCCAATCAGCATTTTGTTTATCAACCAACCATAGCAACACATTCACAGCATATTCACAGAGTGACATCACCCATCAGCCGACATAGTTTCAGGCTAGGAAATGAGGTCACCTTCTTATACATAGAGTTTCCATGGATGAAGAATGATTCCACACAGTCTGACCAATTGTTGCTGATTTTGTCTAGCTATCTTAACAGTAATGCTTATGGAAGGGGATTGGAGGGAATGAAAAAAAGAGAGAAATAATATATTTTTATATTAATAAATAAAAATTTATAATGTAATTACAATAATGTTTTTATTGTAAATTGTAAAATAATACAACTATATTACAATCTCAAGAGATATATTTTAAAGAGTAGTATATGTGTATCTCTAAGGGATAGCATTCCTGACTCTAAAACTATTTGTAAAGTATTTGCTATGAGCTAAAACTGCCTTTGTAAATGTATAAAGAGAAAAATCTGATTAGTTTCATGTCATCAACGTCCACCAGGTTTAAAGAAGGGCAGAAATGTCCTGTATCCATGTGATTTTTATCTATATTTCCACCATGTGACTTATGTGTACAATATAATAGTTGTACCATGTACATCTATTTGTGTATGTGAATACACATGTATTTGAGACAATGCAGATACTTGTATGTGCTACCTCTTTTCAACTCTAAAGTCAAGCTCTGGATTTAAATCATCAATTTGTAATAAAGAATAATTCAATGAGGTTGGAAGATGATGTATCCAGGTGTAGAGTAACTCAGCAGTAAATTGTAAGGACTGACTGAATAGTGTGGTATTTAATTCCATCTGGTATAGAATCTTGAAGATGAAAATACCATGCCTATGTTTTTATGTCTCTGAGTATTTCATCTTCAATTCATCTGAGCATTAAACCAAATTAGCCATGTGATTAACACCCAGTTAAGCCAACGTATGGTAACAAAACTGTCTTCTTTGCTATACCCTCTCTTAGGAGAAAGGACACTGAATTCTTTAGTTTAGAACAAGAGTTGGCATATAGAGAACAGAAATCACATTCAGTGTAATCTGTGACATATGTCACGGTCAGTGACATGCTGTGATTGGGGTTTTTATTCTTCACATTTTCTTCACATTTTGCAGATTGCATTTAAGAGAGGAGCTGCTGGTGCAGTCTCACAGATTTGGTTAAAAACTTTTGCAGTCTTCTGAAAGTTATAGTGACCAAGACGTTATCTCAGGTTTCCCTGGTATTACACGTTTTAAACAAGTCATCCAACATTTGGAAGTTTCACTGTGATTTGATTTTCTGTTCTAATGAAGGTTGTCTATCTACTTTCTCAGACTATCTGTCTTTCTGTATGAGTGATCTCACAGGCTGATGTTCACCAGCAGTGTTTTGTTAGGGAGTGAGGGTGCTGTTTACTCTAGCTGGTGTTTGAATGAATGCCGTTTTCTTTCTGAGAATTAGAAATATATTCCTTCTTGTTTAGTGGGAAGAAAATGCCTCTACCTGGCCCCTAGCACACAGCTAATTTCACATTTGCAGACAATTTTATTCTATAATGAAAAATGTAAGGATACAGTGCATGTTTCTAGAATGGGCAACATTTTGATTTCAATTTATACCAAGAGGTGAATGACTAATCAGTGAGCTTTTCCCAGGAGAAGGTTTTTGTAGAAATAGAGAAGAGAGAACAACAGCAATTGAAATGAACACAAATGAGCCATCAAATTTGGACAGGAATGAGTTGAGAGGCAAGAGGAGTGACTTCAGGGTTAATAGTAGTTTTGGAATTTTATAGTTTGACCTTTCCACACTGGTTACATTGGAAGCTGTCATCAACTTTGTGACTATAGCTGGGTGCTGTTTTCATATCTGTAACACAGGAGGCTTGCTTGGAGTACTAGCTAAAATTGTGCTAGACTGGGCTGATTATGACTACATTAACTTTGAAATCATAAATCATGCCTGAGGACATGATGGCAGATCTGTTTTACTGCTTGAATTTGTCCCTCAAAAGCCAATAATGTGTACACAATGTCTGGAAAATTCCTAGTTCAGCTGACATGACAATTGACTAATGGTACGTAATGATATAGACCATGACTCATCTTGTCTTCTGAAAGTGGCTTTGACAGAAGGAAGCAGAAGCCGTTAGCACCTGGGAGAAACACTGAGATAAAAGCCCATTTGCTGAGTGTAACAGAGACTTCAACAGGATTGGTGTTGTGAATGTCTTCTCACAGCAGTGTCATTTAGAGCGAAGATTTACCTTCTCTCATTTATAAATCCTTTTTCCTCCTCCAGGAACTTTCCAGCTGAGCAATTTATTTGCTATTCCTGTTTAAAAAAAAAAAAACTCAAAATCTGGACCTGAAGCCTAAGCTGGAACCTACCTGCTTCCTTTGAGGCCATTAGTGACCTTGTTCTTTTCTGTTCTCCTCAATGTGTAGATTCTGTGTACCCATCAACTCTCACTGAATTGATACACCTTTTGAATTTCATAGGGATCATTCATTAACCTTTTTCTCCCCTTTTCCTGTTTCCTTGGTCTCCTGATGAGATGCTCATAGTGAAATAGAAGTCAGCAGTCTTCAATGTTTTTTTTTTACTTTTTACTATTTTCAAGGCACTGTGACATATGACCCTAAATAGAGTATTTTCATCTTCAGAAAGTCCAGTTAAAATATTCATAAAGAACTTAGACAGCTAACAGCTGGATTTTTATTGAGCACCTAGCATGTAGTTCCCACATTGTGTGTGGGTGATGTGAGTGATGATGAGGTGAGTGGAGTCCGGAACTAATGGGGAGGTAGCACAGAGACACATAAATTATGCATGTTCAGAGATCACATGAAAGAGATTTGAGTAGCAGGGACCACAGAGTGGCTTTAACTCATGCTTTAAGAACCATGGCCTGCTCTGGGAAGTGGGAAGGGAAGGGGAGAGTGCAGAGGAGAACCCCACATGGTCACAGCTTAGATGCTGCCTGAGTGGAAATGCACATGAAGCTGGGAGTAGGGGACAACCATGTGGGGCAAGAAGAAAGCACAGTTGCTAGGGGATTTGATTAAGGTCGTTCAGTCAAAATCAAATGCACAGTCACCATAGTCTACAATAACTTATCAGATGTGTCAGAATAAATAGAAAAGATTAAAGATTTTAAGTACATAGACAGGATAAATGTTTGAAAAGATGGAAATGCTAATTAGCCCAATATTATCATTTCCTATTATATAAACATTGAATTTTCACACTGTGCTCCATAAATATGAGCAAGTACGTGTCAATGAGAAATGAATGTGGATGGAATCTGAACCTTGTAAATTTGACCTTGACATCCTAGGATGGGAGACAAGGCAGAACATATATCCAGACTTGTAGCAATAACGCCCTTGCTACCACCACCTGTTCACCATGTCCCAGCGAGGGGCTGTGGATCGAAAAACAGAGACAAAAGACAGTCGGTCATTTGCCTCAGCAGAATGCCAAATGCCGTTTATTGAAAGAGGGAGGAAACCTTAAATACAGGCTTACAGCACAATGGGAGAACCCCAGAGGGCAGAAGTTCGATACTGATGTTTACAATCTTGCATCTAAGCTGTTAACGCCCAATATGCAGGATACACAAACAAGGAACTTCCCTTAAGCATTCAGGAGGGTGGAAACCAGCAGGGAATTAGCATAGGGAGCACATCTGGTCAAGGTCGGCAAGCAGGCAACAGCTACCCAAACTGAGAGGCCAGGGCCCTACATAGACTGTAGTAGCATTGAATTTGGACATGGCAATTTGCCTTTCATTTCACTTCACAACTGGAAACTCAACGGTCTTTTGCTACGAATGTTAGCAGTTGCTTAATGTTGGGATGGAGAATTCTGAATAATAAGAACTTTAATTTTCAGAAATAATGATCATATAAACAGCCCCAAATATTGAAGAATTGTTTTCATTTTTAATGTTCTGACATTCTAATATACATGAAGTAACATGCCATCTAGTCCAATTAACTGGGGAGTCTACTGTTTACAAAGGGAATTATTTCTAAGACAAACCATGCTGAATTTCTTGAATTTCTATTTCTAGAATTTTTAATGAATCCACTAAATATAGGTGAGGAGAAAAAAAGGAGGTAGATGATGGAGTCTTACCTCTGAAATAATAAGAGAAAATTGAGGGCAAATGTCATCTACCTGGAAATACATTATAACTCATGGAGGAATTACTAGATCTTGACATGGAAAGTTAATCTTTGTAGCTCTTTGGACTGACACACTGGGAAACATTAGGGCATAAGCTAATGAGTTTCCTTGCAGAGGAAATAAAAAAAATGGAAATGAGGGACAATGTCACATTGGGTTACATATGTTTAAAAATAAATGCAATTGATTCCAGTGAGACTTTGAAAATGATTGGTCACTTATTATTTTACTCCACTGTAGTTTATTAATATAAGTTTTAATTAACTCCATTGACAGTATTATTTGTCTCTTGCAGCAGCTGGCTAAAAATGTAGGGCAAATTCTAGCAATAATTGTGCTGAATCTCTTCAGGGAAAAAGTGAGAGCTATAAGACTTATTAAACTTCCCTGTGCTTTGTGTTAGATTTTTTTTTCCAAGACTGGATATTTTCACCTTTTATGCTCAATTGAAAAAAGGTATACCTTAACTGTTGGAGCTAGAGAAAAAAAAATTTCCTTAAGTGACAACTTAAGGAGAAACCATTTTGAAAAGAATTAAAATTCGTAAGGACTCCTTTGTCTAAACTTACTTAGTAGCTTCATCCTGGAAAATACATGTTTTCTGTTTTTAAATTCACAAACCCTGGGACTTCCTTCCCATGCAGTGAGGTAGTTTATGCATTTCCATTTTCATGTCATAAGCTCTAAGAAAATAACATAAGTCATAGCCATATTTTAAAAAAGACCTGAGTGGGGTTTTAAGGTAGGATTTTATTCTCTATCTCAGACTTCTGAGTGCTGGAATTATGTCACTGTGCCTTACTATAGATTTGTTTTCTATAATTAGAGTGAGTAAGATTCAGAACTTTGCAACCAAGGGACCTGTTTTTTATAATTAAGAATTAAAATTTTAAGATGAAGGTAAAATTAACCAAAGGAACTTCTATTTATATTACCCTTTAAAAAATTTTGGAGCATATTTTTATTTAATTTTATCCAAAACATTATTAAAATTAGTCAGATGCTGTTTCTGTCTCCAAATTAGTTAATCATAAGGTTGATCATAAGTTAATCATAAGGTAACACATCTTTACACAGTCAAAGTAATATTCCACAACTTAAACAAATGTAACAAATATTTACATAGTTAAAATAATATTAGACAACAATATTCCTGTAACTAACCCCTCTTACAAACTCCTGTAAGTAATCCAATAAATTGAATTTGGTGTTATCATTACTTTGGACACGCATGGGTTCCCAATCTGGGTAAGACACATTTGTTCACATCTCCCACAAGCAGTGCCATGCAAGTAAACATGGAGGATTGAGTGTTTGATCTGCTTCCAATAGATAATTAGTATTTCAATAGGTATTTTTGAAATTGGGAGAAATTTCAAGGAGAACCCTCATAAATTATCAAATCTAAAAGGTAAAGAGTGCTTGGTGGGATGTCCCCCAGGGAACATAAAGATGTTAATATTTTAAGACTAAGCAAAGAGTATGCCCTGAGTGAGAAGAATGAAGAATAAGTTTGGGACCAGAGTATACTGAACAACAAGAAAAGTTTACTGCAAAACATTCTCCAAGGCAGGAGTTTTAAGGAATCTCCAAGTGATGTTGATAAAACAGTTTCCCTGGGCTTCATTCAGAGGTTCTGACTCTTTGGAGTAGGACATAGAATCTTTTACTTTAACAATAACAAGTCCAGGTAATGTCACTACAAATGGCACAGAAACTCTGAAACTCATTGTCTTTATGCCTGTAAATTCTTTCACATGTAAATGCATAAAAAGGATACTCAAAGCACATTTAATTGATTATTGCCTTGTAATTATTGTCAAATACCAATTCAGGGTGCTGTATTAGGGCTGGAGATATAGAGCGTCCTCAAGCAAGGAACTTGTGGTGTCCTTGGGGACAGGCAGAGATTATGTTTTTTTACCACATAGATTTCAGGGTTGGAGATACAGAGTGCCTTCAAGCAAGGACCTTGTGGTTTCCTTGGGACAGGGGAAGATTATGCTTTTTACCACACAGATTCACAAGGAAGAGGTTAAACTGGCTGGGAAGAATTTCATAGCTTCCATCTCTAAGCCAGGTCATGGGGATATGGGAAGCAAGTTGATGTGAGGAAGAATATTCTAGGCTGAAGGAACAGCAAGCATCAGGGCCCTTAGGAGGACTTGTAGAAAAAGAACAAGAGCTCAGAGCTGGTCAGAGGATGAAAAAGAGAAAATCTGAAGACATCTCATGTAAAGGATTATCAGCTAAAGTTGTTCAAAAATGTCCTCTGTACTCCTCAGTGAAGGAAAGATGAGCACATGGTTACAAATGATAACTGAAGATGTCCTGGGGAGTAAGCTTACTCAGAAAAAGACAAAGTTGAAAGGTAAATATGATGGATGATGGCAATCTAGACTAGATGAGACTAGTCTGGGTGAATTTAGCAGTATTTCAACCTTTGTACTCAACATGTCTTCAACAAATGCTTAAAAGTACACATATCAGCCGGGCAGCAGTGGCTCACGCCTTTAATCCCAGCACTCGGGAGGGAGAAGCAGGCGGATCTCTGTGAGTTCGAGGCCAGCCTGATCTACAGAGCGAGATCCAGGACAGGCACCAAAACTAACCCTGTCTCAACACCCCCCCAAAAAAAGTACACATATCATGGCAGTCCAACCAACTTTGAGGATACATTTCTTTAATAGTAGCTTTTATACTCCAAAGTTAGTGCTTTACAGATAGCTATGTACTGAAAAACAGGAAATTTTCCAATATACCTATAATAGGAGTATTTGTAACTTCTACAATTTAAATTTTAAAATAAATATATTTCAAAGAGTATCTTATTTGTCATATTTTGGGTAAAATGCAATCACATTACTTTCTCTAGTACCATATGATAATTTCTTATAACAGAATGATCTCAAAGCTATATTGAGGTTTTAGCTGATTTACATGAGTTAGCTCTCCTTGTAGAATTAATGTCAATATTACTTATAGTAAATAATGTGTTACAAAATTAGGAAGGTCAAAATCAGTGAAGAGTATGAAGTTAGCTGTTGTTAATAGAGCATGAAATATAAAATTGTTTTAACTAAATAGTTATCAGTCATTGACTCTTAAGCTTTTGCAATATCAATATAGTAAATAATCTTTATATGTTATCAGTGAGTTTCACAAATGAGAAAAACAGCATGTATCACTCTATATAAATAAATTGGCTTTTAAGATAGAAAAACTCTAAGAATTAAGGCAATTGCAGGATTCTATACAAAGAAATGAGATTGTCAATGATGACAGGTAGAAGGAATCTAAGGAACTACCAGGAAATGTTTACCACACTGAAAACTCAGACATCTATAGTTTTTAGCTGCAAAGGGGATATACAATGCTTTAGACTGGATAAATATTTTTTAAAACATTTCATTTTTTATTTATGGGTATATGCGTGTGTTTGAGGGATCCAGGTACCTCTGGATGGAAGAAGAGGGCATTGGATCCCCTGTTTCTGGAGTTACAAGTCACTGTGAGCCTGGCTACTTGAAGCCAAACTGGTCCTCTGCAAGAGCAGTAGGGCCCTTGACTACTGAGCCATCTCTGAGTCATCTCTCCAGCCATGGATGCTGATCAAAGCCCTTTGTGACTGTGTTTGTGAAACAAACAAACTGGGAAAGTTTGAAATTTGAATTGAATAAAATGAATTCTTTATTAGGATAATTAAACCAGAAAGAAACATAATGTGTGTGCGAAGGTGCTTTCACGGTGCTTACATTGGCTGTTCACCTATGTAATAGCCATTGGAAGCTAGTTATAAGGCACTCAGTAAGAGTTTCATGAGTATGGCTAAGAACTGGGGCTATAAAGGCTTCTGTGGTTTGAGTCATGAGCCTATAATGTATTACCTGAGTGGGTCTTAGAGAATTATATATGAAATCTCTAGCCCAAAGGTTGGCTACATTTGGAGATGGGACTTCTAAGGAAGTGAGAAAGGCTAAATTAGGTCATGAGAATGGAGCTTGGATCACATCTGCTCAGTGTCTATTGCACCTGCAAATAGAAACACCAGATATCCTGATACTGCTTTTCCTTTCCCCACATATCATCACATCAGAGTCTATAAAATCAAGCAAGAAGTCATGTGTGTGCAAGCTAAGATGACACATTTCACCACAAAGAGATTAGTTGGAAATTTTACCTTTTCACCTTGAATTTCTTGCCTCTAGAATGTTGAAAATATACATTTCTTATGTTTAAGTCACCACATCTAGGCTGTGGAATTTTGTTGTAGAACCTATAGCAGAGAAGTTGTTTAATGTCTCTGTACCTTGTCGAAGTCCCTTACTGTAGGAGTGTTCATTAAGTGACAAATATAAATTCAACTAATGTTGCTCATATTATAATTATCTAAGTGCAATCTATATATTTATAATAGAATAGGAGAATTATTTAATCATTTATTTTTAAAGGAAGTAACCCTTAAAAACTATGTTTGCATTTATAATATGTGAAGAATGTACATGCAATTATCATATTTAAATCTATAACAAATAAAGCTAAATGCAGATATCTGAAGAATATAAGAGTAAAATAAACAAAACAAATACCCCCAAAATGAACTTTAGCTGTTTAAAAACTAGGGCTCAACAGATGTGGACAGGTGTTTTGAAACTAACCAGGCACCCAGAGCACACCTAAACACAGACTGCAGACTGTTGGGATGAGGTGAGACAGCATCCTATCCTAAGTAGAACCATCGTTCTAGCAGACTGCAGCATCTCCAGGTGCTTGCAACTTGAGCTTCAGGTTGAAGTTTTGAATGCACATCAACCAATTTGATTTTTTTCTCAGGAGTTCACATTTCAACATCATGGAGGCACAAATTCAATCAGTGCAGTAAAGCGAATGTCAGACCAATTATTTGTTGTCATAGTAAAGCAAGTAAGTAATTGACTTAATTACTTCACTGATAACCCCTGTGAGTGTTAGGCACAACCTCACTGAGGTCAGCCTTTTAAACTTCCTTCTAATTAACACTTCAAAATACTAGACTCCACTGAACAGAAAAACCACTTCCTGCAAGAGGGACCACTTCCTGCTTGAAATAAGGAAGTCCCTGTTATTCCTAATAAGAAACTCTGGAATATTGTTGTTGGCATCTTTAAGGACACCATGCAGTTCTTAGAAGAAGATAGAAAAGTTGAGGGTCCACGAAGGACACTGATTACAAGACTTAAGCAAGACTAGGGGAATGGCCCTCTTTTCTAAAAAAAAGTCTGTTTTCTAATCATTGATTTTCCTTTTAATTATCAACTCTGCTTAGTAAGAATAGAGTAAGAAATAGGAGAGAGAGGACAATCCAGAATTTATTCTCACCAGTAAGTTCTGCATGTTTGTATGCTTAAGCATAATCCTCTAAATTAGGCTTGATAGAAGAAAAATCTCTCAATAGCCCCGTAATACAGCATTTCAGTGGTGAAAACCATATTCTCAAGATGTTTATAATAGAATAATAAAATATTTTAATAAGCACCAGAAAAAAACTGACTATAGAGCCTGGTAATGAAAAACTCTAGGCTCAAGAAAGTAAACCCTTTATAATACCATAATGTGTTTAGCATCTTAATTAAATTATCTGAACCTAGTATTATAATTTCAGGGTATAACTAAACAACTCCTTACCTAAGAAAAGAGGAAATCTTTAAAAAGTTCTTTCTCACTAATGTTATTAAGAGTAATAAAATACTAACGTATTTTATATATACATCTTATTAAAAGAAGTGCTTATCCAGAGTAAAATATAAAGTTTTAAAGTACATGTGAAGAAAAAAATTCTATGGGAAATACTGAATATTACAATGACTGACAATCATAACAAACTTTCCAAGATTATGTCTGAGAAACTACGTGTAACAGCATTACTATATTGAATCTTAAATTACTAATATTTAATTTATATTTGATTAATAAATATTCAAAATTTGAATGCTGAATACTAGGACAATTTATATTATAAATGATTATTATTTTTAATATAACTAATATAATATCATAATATTTTATGGTTTTAATTAAATTAAAACAAAATATTTTCAAATACAATTTGTAAATCTCGTGTCTTTATCCTATAATTTGCCCAGACATTGCCAGAGCAGCAATAGCATGTTCGGTGGTATATGCACTGATTAAAATTATCTGTCATATTCTACTAAGTCATTTACACAGAAACATAGTTTTATACATAATTTTTGTCAAAGTGGAAGAAAAATCATCTAAGAATGAATTATCTCAGTTTCTTTAAATATTTAGACATATAGTATGTCGCTTTCCATCCATTTGTACACCTGCTTACTCAGTGTTCCTCAAGCTCTAGGTGTGAGTCTAAAGTAAACATATTCGTTAATTTGCTTCAACTTCATAGCTTCTTGAGATAAGCTTGTAAAGAATTATAAGGACACACAAAAAAAAACCATGTGTTTAAAATGTTCATTGTGATGATGAATGTCCTAGCATACTTCTCATAAAAGCACATTCTGATGTCCCAGAAGAAGCACCGTTAGAAAATGAAAGTATTGTTTCTGGAATACTGTTTACTATCTTGCTATCAGAGCATTAATCCTGCTACTGAACTTGTGAGTTGTTAATATCACAAAACATTCTCCAAAGCTCTTCCTCAGGCCCAGTGGCAGCAGAGAAGAATCTGGAGGTCGTGGATAAGGGAGCTGAATCTCGCAGTCTTTGGGTTCAGGTGGTACAGCTTGATTATCCTGAAACTTAACTGAAAATTAAGAGGTCTTCAGCATAGAAATTTAGTGGTGTGTATCTTAATTACTTTTATATTGCTGTGATATGGCATAATGACCAAGGAAATTTATAAAGGAAAGTGTTTGGGGGCATATGTCTTCAGAGAGTTAGAGTCCATGACCGTCATGGTGAGGAACATGGCACCAGACAGGCAGGCATGGTGCTGGAGCAGTGGCTGAGAACTTGTATCCTGCTCCACAAGCACAGGGCAGAGAAACAGCAAACTGGGAATGATGTGAGCCTTTGAAACCTAAAAGCTCACCCCAGTAACACCCCTCCTCAAACAAGGCCATATTTCATAATCCTTCCCAAAACAGTTTCAATAACTGAGAACCAAATATACAAAATATGAGCCTACAGGGGCCATTTTTATTCAAGCCACCACAATTGGCCTCCAAGGGAATATAGATATTTATATTTCTCAAAATAATTAATGTATAAAAGAATTATACAAGAATCTTTTTTGTCAGAAGAAATGATTTAGAAAATCTATGAAAATATAGAGAAAATTGTCATCATCTGTAATACTATAGAAAAATTTCTACTTTTATATATTCTTAGATTTATGGTACTTATGCATTCACACATATTTTCCATAAATACACATACATGTCTATATTTCACATATATTAATACATATTTTTCATTTGTTTTATTTCTTAGTATACTGCAATTATATATTCATATAAATATATTTCTAGGGCTTATTGGTATTTAACTATACCCTAATATATTCATCTATAATTTTGTCACTTTCTTAGATTTCCAAGGCATTTATGTCTATAAATAATACAAAGATAAACATTTGCATAAATCTCAAGAATGTTGTCTGTTTGTTACATTAATGCATATTTTACAAAGTAAAATTACTAATTTTATAATAAATGCACACTAATGGTTTGATAACTATTATTAAATAACCTTTCATGAAGTTACGTAATTTACTCTATAGACTAGTGGAGTGATCATTTTCCAAATTTACTGTTTTAAGTGTTTTTGGTTGTTTTTTTCTTTTTTGCCAATTGATTAATTTTAATTTCAGCCTATATCATAACTTTTAAAGTTTATGGCTACAAGTGAATTTAGATAATCTTTCCTATAATTAGTGGTATATGAATTTATTTGAATTATTCATCAGTTTATTTTTATTGGTGTCAACATATTTTTAATGACTTATGAATATACTTTAAGTAGAAAAATATCAAATTTACCTACTTAAATCATTTATTGAATTGTTGTAGAAAGCTATTTTCAACACATAGCAGTCATTGCCGTCTTCTTGAGAGCAGCTGTGACTACAAGACAGAGACTCTTTTTTGTTATTGTTGTTTATTTATTTGTTTGTTTTTACATTCCAACCAAAGTTCTCCTCCCTCTCCTCCTCCCAATCCCCTTGCCACATTCCCTGTAACCCCCCAACCACTCCTGCTCCAGTGTTTCTCCTCAGATACAGGTGGGCTTCTCATGGATATCAGCCAGCCAATGTATATCAAGTTGCAGTGAGACTAGGCTCCTCCTCTTCAACTAAGGCTGGATGAGGCAGTCCAGTAGGAGGAAAGGGTCTCAAAAGCAGGCATCAGAGTCAGAGACAGCTGCTGCTACCACTGTTAGGAGTGTCACAAGAAGACCAAGCTACACAACTGTAACATACATGCAGAGAGCCTAAATCAGTCCCACACAGGCTCTCTGGATGTCAGTTCAGTCCCTGTGAGCTCCTAAGAGCTCATGTTGGTTGATTTTGGGGGTTTTCTTGTAATGCCCTTGACCCCTCTGGCTCCTAAAATCCTTCCTCCCCCTCTTCTGCAGGATTCTCGAGTTCCACTTAAGTTTGGCTGTGGGTATCTGCATCTGCTCCAATTAGTTGCTGGATAAAGCCTCTCTGATGACAGTGGGCTAGGCACCAATCTATGAGAATAGCAGAATATCATTAGGAATCATTTCATTGACCCTTTCCCCCTCCACCAGTCATGTTTGGTTCTATCCTAGGTCTCTTGGGTATCCTGTGGTGATATTTTATTTGTGCTGAAATGTGGTGATATTTTATTTGTGTGGTAATAAATAAAACTTGCCTGGAGATCAGGGAGAAAAGGTCAGCCATTTTAAGTAAACAAAGAAGTCAGGCAGCACACACCCTTAATCCCTTAGCTGCCAGGATCTCTGTGTGTTCAAGGCCACACTAGGGAACAGAACCAAGTGTGGTGACACACACCTTTAATCCCAGTACCAACTATAGAGACCTGGAGGTCTTTACAGACAGACAGTGACGGAGCTGTGTAGGAAGAGGAAGTGAAGTGGCTGGGGTAAGAGCCAATGAGAGGGCAGAAAAGCAAGTCATATAAGCCTGGGTAGACAGGAAGTCACTCCTTGGAATTTGTAGAGTTGATGAGGTGAGGTTAGCTAGCTGGTGGCCTTTCATATTTCCCTGATCTCTCTAAGGCTTTAACCCAAATTTCTGGCTTCATGTTTTTTATTTAATAAGACCATTTAGAAATTCATCTTCAGTATCCTGCCTCTGAATCTTGGCTGTCAGGGGTGGGCTCCCTCTCAGGGCATGGGTCTCTGAATCTTGGCTGTCAGGGGTGAGCTCCCTCTCAGGGCATGGGTCTCTGAATCTTGGCTGTCAGGGGTGGGCTCCCTCTCAGGGTATGGGTCTCTGAATCTTGGCTGTCAGGGGTGGGCTCCCTCTCAGGGCATGGGTCTCCAGTTGAGTCAGTCCTTAGGTGGCCACTCCCACAATCTCTGTGTCATCTTTACTCCAGCACATCTTGCAGGCAGAACAAATTGTAGTTCAAGGGCTTGTGTTGGGTTGATGTTCCAGTCCCCTCACTGGAAGTCTTACCTGGTTATAGGAGATGGCTGGTTCAGACTCTGTGTACCCCATTGCTAAGAATCTTAACTAGGTTTACTCTCATAGATTCCTTGGAGTTTCTATTGCTCTAGGTTTCTAGCTTATCCCAGAGATGCCCCAGATTCTCTCTCTCCATCATCCCCTGACATGATCCCTCATGTTTCCATTCCCATTCCCTCTTCCAGGCCCATTCCCCTGTCCACTGGCATTATCCATTCTCTTTCCCCTTCACAGTGAGATTCATTCATCCTCCCCACAACCACCTTGAGTCTTCTTTGTTACTTAGCTTCTCTGGGTCTATGTGTTGCAGCATGTTTCTCCTTTGCTTTACTGCTAATATCTACTTATGAGGTACTATATACCATATTTGTCTTTCTGGATTTCAGTTATCTCACTCAGGATAGACAAAATGGCACCCCACAAAATGGGAAAAGATCTTCACCAAACCTGCATCTGACAGAGGGCTAATGTCCAAAATATAGGAAGAGCTTGAGAAACTAGACATTGAAAAACCAAATAATCCAATTTAAAATGGGGTACAGATCTAATCAGAATTCTCAGTAGAGGAACCTCAAATGGCCAAGAATCACTTAAAGAAATGTTCGGTATCCTTAACCATAAGGGAAGTGCAAATTAAAATAACTCTGAGATTCCATTTTATACTGGTCAGAATGGCTAAGAAAAAAAAAACGCAAGTGACGGTTTATGTTGGAGAGGATGGGGAGCAAAGGGAACACTCCTCCATTGCTGGTAGGTGTACAACCTCGCACAGCCACTGTGGAAATCAGTATGGCAGTTTCTCAGAAAACTAGGAATCAATCTACTTCAAGGCCAAGCTATACCACTCTTGGGCATATATCCAAAGGCCTCGCCACCTTACCACTGGACACTTGTTCAACTATGTTCATAGCAGCTTTATTCATAATAGCCAGATACTAGAAACACCTAGATCTCCCTCAGCTGAAGAATGAATAAAGAAAATGTGGTACATATATACAATGGAGTATTACTTATCTGTTAAAAACAATATTAGAAAATTTATTGGCAAATGGATGGAACTAGAAAAGATCATCCTGCATGAGGTAACAACAAAGACTTTTAAGATCATGTCTTCTAACATTCCTCATAGAAGAAGAAAATGAGAAGAGTCACTAGACCACCCCCAGATTCCAGCCACTCCATCCAACACCTCACTCACAGCTGTGTTCAATTATTTTCCAGCTGCACATTGTCTTACAGTCTTGAGAAGTACAAGAATAGATAGGGTGTGGAAGATTAACTGAAGAGGAGGGTTCATTTATGAGGCTATAGGGTTATCAAGGCAATATTTGCAGTGATATAGCTGGGGGTCATTCACGCTCCTGTAAGTAACACCCCACCCATGTTCTCTTGGTAAGCCCAGTAAACTCATAGTTCACCAAGGTAAACTTCAGTAGTTACTTTGGTCCTGTTTTGCGCCTTGTCCAGGAATAGAAGGCAATTTGTGTCTCTCCAACATAAACCAGTTCTCTGCTATAGTCTCTATAATGGACACTGGAGAGATATTATGAGCAAAATAGACATGCAAACAGAGCTGAGTGACTCATTTGATAATCAAGTTAGAAAGATAAGAATAAAAGGATAAGTTACCCAATTAACAAGGTGTTTCAACCAAGCAAGAAATGATTATATTTTTGTTTCTTTGAAGCAAGAAACTTAGCTTGGTAGTTCATATTGTTATATGTCCTGATTTTTTAAATGTTTCCTAATTGTTTAGCACAAATATTTTAATTGATATGACTTTACTAAGCTAGTTGTGACATTGAAAACAATATAATCTTACCTGTTCTTCCTTACTCTGCACCATAATGCACCAAGCACATCCATCACTGTAAGTTATTTGAAATGATATTTGCCATTATATCTCTAAATAATATATTTAAACAATATATTATAGTGGTATTTTATTTGTACTGAAATGTGATTTTATTTGTATGTTAATAAATAAAGTTGCCTAGGGGTCAGAGCTATTAGCAAGCCATAGCGAAAGCCGGTTGTGATGGTGCACGCTGGTAGGATTTGCTGAAGGAGGCACATGCCTTTAATCCCAGCACTTGGTAAGCAGAGCTAGGTAGATCTCTGTGTGTTCAAGGATACAGCCACATTGGAGACACACGCTCCAATGTGTGTCTGGAGGTCTGTACAGACAGGCAGTGACGAGGCAGTCATGTGGTTGGGTTTACAACCAATGAGAAGGCAGAACAGGAAGGCTATATAAAAACAAACAGACAGGAAGTAGTCCCCTTTTTCGGAGAGGTCTCTTGGCTGAAGAGGCTAGCTGAAGCAGGTGGGTAAGGCTCTTAGTTCTGACCTCTTGGGCTTTTATCTTTACATTGGCTCTGTGTTTCTTATTTAATAAGACGGTTGGTTACATCTACAATATATTTAAATGCAAATATGTTTAAATGATATATTTAAATATAGAAATATATTTAAATAACATGTTTAGCACATGAGTATTAAATTCTAGATATCAAATTGACTGTAGGGTGATAGACAAGCTTTTACTCTCCTCTACTCACATACAAAAAAAATTCCTATATTTCTACCCTGAAATCTTTTGTTGTTTTAATTTTTCTGAATTTATAATACACTACTATAGCCCACATTTTTTGTTGCTGGTGGTGTTTTTGTCTCAGCACTGTTAACATTGGGTGGTCTTTTCTTTGTTGTAAAGGTCTATAGGATTTTTCACAATAATACTAGCACATTCCTACTTGATTTTATAGCATATCTCAACATCGCACACACCACACACACACACACACACACACACACACACACACACACACACACA